>WIQG01000242.1:0-232514 GCA_014925785.1 Mycena galopus ATCC 62051
AGTTCGCGCAGGAGCCCCATAGGTCGGTGGGGACTTCTGCGGGGTTCGCGCTGCTTACGACTAGCAGGGACGTCACCCCTACGTTCCTCGTGGGATCGCTCGGAGCGCTCGCCGCAGATGGTTCGTAGGGTGGGGGCGGCGCGGCAGAAGCCATCTGCACCGGCTCGTCGTACATCTCGTCGTCGTCAGGTGGCGGTACCCACACGTCCCTCGTGTACAGCGCGGCCTCCTCGAACTCTTCGTTACGCCTGTAGGAAATCACGATCTCCCTCTCCGCGAAGCTTATCGCCCCGGTCAGTGCTCGACCCGCCGCAGCGTCCTCAAGCCGGACCCACATCAATCCTTGCGCGCGGATGATGCACAGAGGGTAAGCCAAACTCCTCGTGAAGTGGTCGTTGTAGAGAGCGTGGAATATATGCGAACTGATGGAGTCGTCTATCCCGCGGATAACTACCACATTCGTAGGTGTATCTTCCGCGGCGGGGGGTTCCACTTCCATGCCCCCTTCGGGGTCAGGGAAGTCATCGTCCTCGTCATCGCTGCTCGAACTGATGCTAACCTCGTCCTCATCTTTCTCCTTGCCCTTTCCTTTCGTAATACCACGCCCCGTGATCTTTTCGGGTCCCTCCCCTTCGCGAAAAGGCAAATCGGAAGCTCGAGGGGTCTCAGCTCTTTGGCCGTCAAGGGAGGAATGTGACTCTGCGGTCTCGTACATCCAGTGGGAGGCGCTCTGCAGCCTCCATGTTCCCCCACTCTCAGTATAGAAAGGGAATCGTGGTACCGGCGCGCCAAACATCTTGACGTCGAGGACCCCTTCCTCGGGCATGTAGCGCCCGCAGAATAGACGCCGTCCCCTAACTCGGTCAAACCATTCCTTTCCCTCGGGTTCTCTTTTCCTTCCCCGATATACCCAAGCAGCTCGACCGTTGACTTCATCTAGTTCCCACTTTTCCCACTTCCGCCCCCATCTGGCCTTTATAGGTGGAGGTACGATCCAGGGCACCCTCGAGGAGTCGATGACTCGTCTCTCGAGGACTGGTGCCGCGTACTTGTCTCAGTCCGCGAGTGGGGCGGGCGTGACGTAGTTAGGAGGGGCTTTGTCGGTGAGCAGAGCGGGACGTACGTCTCCGGCGGGAGGTACTACCGATAAGCTCGTAGGCGTGGCCTCTGCGATCCCGCCTGCTGTGCCCGGTTCGACATGGCAGGCTCGCATCATATTTGGGCGGGCCAATCGTTGAGCGTATAGGGAGGAGGAGCGGGTCCGATCTTGCGGATTCATGGGGAGGGTGACGGATTGAGCTCTCCCATCTGATGACAAGAAGAGAGAGTTGAGGTGAAGGCCGTCGCGGCGAGCGATGTGTTGATACGGATTCTGAAAAAGGATATCCAGTAGGTCTGTACCCTCGAGGAACGTGGCGAATGAAGGGGTGGAGCGGTGGACGATGTCGCAGGGGATCTCCTCTGGTTCGTACTCGTGCAGCACGAAGCACGGAACTCGGGACCGAATGTATAGGAGAACTCCCCGCTCATCGAGGCCGTTAATCCACAGCCCAACGAGCATGTCGTCCGCAGCAGACATGTCGGAGGCTCTCAAGTCTTCCAGGCTCATCGTCGAGAAGCGGCGTCTTTTGCTGACCCACAGAAGCCAGGCTTCCTTCTCCCGGATCGCCCTTTGTATGCGTACGCCGCGGTCCACTGCTTCTTCCCAAGCTCGAGTGGATGACAACTGGTTGAGCTGTGCGGTATCAGGAGCGCGAGGACGGGCCGCCCAAGTTTCCGATCTTGGTAGGAACGAGTTTTCCAGCAACTGGATCCTTGCATCGAGTTCGCGTGATAACGCACTCAGACGATCAAGGAATCCCGCCGCGAATGACCCGTACCGTGTGTCGAGCGAGTTGCACTCCCAGACGTTGGGGAGGGGTATGAAGGCCGGGTAGGCAGGGTCGTTGGTGCCTACTACCAGGTAACGTCTCATGAAGGGCCAATGACATCGAGAGGGATTGGAGTATTGCGGCGAGTAGAGGCAGTTGTGTCGACCAGCGTGTCCGTCGTATCGACGCTGTTCCTTTACTTGTACGACGTCCGGGAGGATGTCGCTACGCGCTTCCCCTGGAAGGAACGGGAATTGGCTGGAGTTTGGCGACCAAAGTTTGAATCTCCGTCCGTTAATGCGCACGACGCGAGATGTCAGACGCGGCAGGTGGAGAAGGTCGAAGGATAGTCCTGTGCGGAGGGTGGGTATTCCTGAGTAGCCGGCCTCACAGGCGAGTCTGCGGTGCCCGTAACGTGGTGGTGGTGAGCCGGACATGTAGCGCCAGTGGTCGTAGCCAAGGAAAAGACAAAGTTTTTTAGTCTTTGCGCTCACTCAATGAGGATCGCGTTGACTAGAATGGACAGGAACTCTGAGGGTCGCGTCACGGAGATCGTAGACTGTCTTGAATAGAAAGGTACGTAGTATCGTGCTCACTCCAAGAGGATCGCGAGTACGTGGCAGAAGAAGGAAAAGAGTTAAGTGAGAGAGTTACATAAGCCTGTCAAAGGCCTTCGCACGCACTGCCCCCGGCAATGCGTCCCGATATTCCGCCCGGGAATATTCGGCCGCTAAGTCAACTTATGCAGTTGGAGGTACTTGCGCTTTAGAGCGGGCGCATTCCTGAAAACCAGAAGTAGATTCTACGGGCTGCTGGCCTGGAGCCTGAATCGGAACGATGGCGCTGAACTGGCGCAATCGACGACGATCTTGGCCTACATCCGGAGTGGGAACGAGGTGAGCGTAAGACATGGGAAGAAGCCAAATTAATTTGAGTTGATAATACTGTTATATCCGTGTCCGGAAAGAAAAGGAAACGGCCGGAAGGACAGACGGCCAGAAAGCCAGAGGGCCGGAAAGGCCGGAAGGACAGATGGCCGGACGAAGTGTCGGGGGGCCGGACGAAGTGTCGGGGGGCCGGACGAAGGTCCGGATGTAAAGTGATACCACAAGAGTATAAGGGTACACCAATTAAGTTGGCTCTGAAGGTCGGATAGAGAATAGGACGGACGACGGACGACGGAGCAATGCGGAGGCAAAGCACATTATTATCAACTGAGGTTACATCCAAAGTAAGTACGTATTTATACTAAGTACGGAGATAGTCCGGATGCGTTCGGAGAAGAAGTGAAGACAATAGGAATAAGCGAAGACAATAAAAACAATAAGGAATACATGTGGGGCATAAGTCATATGGTCTGAGAAGGGGAAACACTCAGTAAATCTTCATTGCGTAAAAACCCCGAGGGTGTGCGTCAACGACCAAGGCCGGACGCAACAGCGAGTGAGACGGACGCGAGCCGGAGTTCGGATGACGCGTCCGGAAGGGAGGAGAGTTGGATCTGAGGATCCGGACGGAGGACGGAGGAAGTCCGGACGGAGCCGGATGATGTAGGAGTTTGCATGGTCGTAACACTCCGTGTAATCAAAGTCGGTGGCCATGCCCTCCAGAACACGGATGCTTAAGCCGCAGGCCTTCGCACACAGTTCTGCCGCTGCTCTTTCTTCGGCCGCCATTTCCTCCTCGTACTCCTGGAAATGGGCTGCGTACCTCCGGTTTTCCTCTTCCGCTTCCTCCCGCACTTTCCTTTCCTCGGGCATCATCGCTGCCAACTCTGCCTCCCTCAATTCCGCAGCAGCACCTCTTTTGCGCTCTTCCTCCTCCTTCCGTTCCTCCTCCTCTCAGGCCTCTCTGTCTGGAGTCGTCTCCCAGTTCTTTCCTTTACCCCCGGTCAGTGGTGGCGGTGGTGTGCTGTCACGGTTGGGGGCGGACACCATGGTGGAGAGAGGAAAAAAAGTTGTTGTTCCCATAGCAACGTTCTCACTGTCACATGCCACCACGTACGTTTCCATTCCCCCACGTCATTGAGTCATTCTTTCAGTCATTCATTCCTTCCGGTCCGTATTCCTTTCGGTTCTGTGGTTCCTTGGGGGCAAAGAACCCTAAGAGGGGGATACTGTTACGACCATGCAACTCATACACCATCCAGCTCCGTCCGGACCTCTCCGCCTCCGTCCGGATCCAACTCCCCATCCTTCTGGACGCTGAAAGGATTGAAATGTGTACGTCGGTGAAACCTTTATTCAAAGGTTCAACCAAACTAAACAAATTCCGAATCGCCTTTGTGTTGTGTTCGGGGATTCGCGTGGAAGAAACCACGAATGCGAATTTGGTGTCTAGCGAAAGGTGTGTGGTGTTTAAAATCCAATAGCTGAAATGTTCTTCGTCCCAAAACAATAATCCCAATCCTAAATGTTCCAATGTTCCAATGTTCCAAAATCCAACCCTAACCCGTATGTCTGTTCCATTCCGTACAGTGTAGCCCCACTCCTTGCGTCACTCACGTAAAATGTCTTCAGTTCTTGTTCTGCCTCTGGGATTTTGTTAGGGACATCTTTCTACATACCCAGTGCACCTCCGTACAAATTTATAGCTCAATTGGTTGAGAACTGCGTGAGCAACGGGTGTATTTACACCCAAAATGAGTGATTTCCCGATTTGGTCAACTTCCTTTGCACGAATAGGGCCGTTGTATGAACCAAATTAAATGGTGCAACTACCTAGCGCCCTTCCCTGGCACATTACCTACAGATTTTGCTTTTGGTCCGAAAGGATTGGCCCAGAACTGAGCTCGTGGGGAACTGAATACACATGACATTGTCTGGAGTGTGACAAGGTGTGCGACCTCCCAAACCTCGACATCTTTTCACATCGACCTCCGGTCCCTCAGCATCATCACACGGCTATTTCTTCGAGATGGTTGGCAGGGCTCTTTCAGAGAGGGTTAAAAAGGGGAAAAGAAGACGCGCTGATAATGCACACATGCAGGAGGCAGTCAATGCATTCCTTCGGAACCAGGAGCTTCCCGAAGACCAACGCGAGTCTGAAAGGGCATTAGCACGAAGATTCAATGTGTCGCACAATACTCTGCGCCGTCACACTAATGGAGGTATGTCAATGAGCACGTTTAACGCGTCAAAACAGAAGATCACCCCGGCGGAGGAACGCGTTCTTGTGGATCACATCTGCGCCAGTTCGGACCGTGGCTTCCCCATGTCTCACAAAGCAATTGTTGCTCATGCGAACACCATCATCATTTCCCGTGGTGGACAGACCATTAACCCTGAATCAAATTGGGTTGTTCGCTTCCTCCAGCGGCATCACACGGAGCTGCAGACTCATTGGAGCCGACCTCTTGATACACAGCGAGCACGCAGTTTGAATCCTGCACCAGTGTCAGCATGGTTTGACCTCGTGAAGGAACATATCGCAGATCCAAACATACGGATGGAAGATGTGTACGGGATGGACGAGTGGTTTCCCACTCGGCGCCAATGGGAGGGAGCATGTCGTTGGGCGGCGGGGAACCAAAACTCAGCATAAACAAGGCGGAGGGGACAAGGAGAATGTCACCATTATTGTAACCATCTGTGCCGACGGGACAGTCTTGCGGCCAACAATCATCTTCAAAGGTCAACAGATTCAGAAGAAGTGGGGTGCCAACAACCCTGCCGGCGCATCATGAGTGATCTCCCACGTCATTGTGCTGGCTCGGAACTCACCTGGAACAGGTTCTGTGTATCTCCAAATGGATGGATTGACAGTGAGCTAGCGACGGACTACATCATCAAAGATTTCAACGAGCAGACCCGAGACAAGGCAGAAGGACGCACCCGGGTTTTGCTGCTCGATGGTCACAGTTCCCACCACACCCCAGAGCTGCTCCGTTATGCCAAGGAACACAACATCATTGTCTTGGGATATCCACCGCATTGTACGCATGCGCTCCAGGGCTTGGATGTGGTCTGTTTCACACAGATGAAGGAGACATGGAAATTGGAGGTTCAGGTGTTTTGTTACATCCCGTACCACCCGGTAACTCCTCCGGAGGAATCCGGCCTACCAGCTTATTACGCCGCTCGGCCTATCACCATAATCCGCCACTACGCCGGACTTCCACCGGTTCATATTCTCTGATCCGCCGGTCTTCGGACCAGCGTCTGGCCTTTGGCCGAAGACGGGTTTTTACGCAATGAAGTATTCTGAGCATTTCCCGTTTATCTGCCTTCGCGTGGATCTCCACATGCTTCCCATCTACACGCCCCCATGCATTGTTCTCCATCTGTATGTTCCCTTGTACTCGCTTCAAGGCTATGTTCTCCATTTGCTATATTCTTTGTACTTCCCGATTCATAATTAGATCCGGCTTTAGTATTTAAACCCCGTATCTACCAGCTTGTACTTATGATTAGTTATTAATGTCTTTGGACTCATCGTTCATCGTCTAAGTTGTTCTCCATCCTACGGCCTTGTTCTCTTCGGCTGTCCGGCTCTTCATCCACTTCGCCGGCTGGTAGTCTAGCTCGCCCAGCACCTCTGTGGCGTTAGCGTCCCCCACGTCCGTTCACCTTCGGCTTTCGGCATTCCTACGCCGACTGGCTTTCTTATCCTGACCGGCTTTCATACTCCGGCTGGCTTATCCAGCATAGCTCTCCCTTGCGACTTGGTATATAACATGTTTGAAGAACGCACCGGAAGAAAGCTGAGCAAGACCGAGTTTGCAGAGGTGTTTGGGGCGGCATTTGCGAGGGTGTTTATACCCGAAACAATCCAGGCTGCCTTTTGGGTGACAGGGATCTTTCCGTTCGACCCAATGGTCATCACGGCGAGCCGGATGAAGCCTGCAGAAGCGACATCTACCACCGCTGGCTTCGCTCTCCCACAGAGCAGCCCTGTGCGCACTGTCATGGCTGCATTTCATCATTATCAGACAACATCACTCAAACTCGATGAGGACACTCACATGGGACCAATAGCAAGCGGAAGTGGACACAGTAGTCTGCCAGCAACCCCGAGTTTGCGACGTGTGCGCGATCCCAACATTGATCCCGCACTTTACACGCTGTCGAAGCGGATGCGCATGATGACGAGCGCATTGGCAGGGACAGCATCGGGAAGCTTTCTAGTCTCAAATGCCCCTGTCACTTCTCAGTCCTCCATTATCCCCCCAGTACTCAAGCACGTACCGGTCCTTCCATCACCGGATTGGGAGCTCATCCAGGCAAATCGGCCTGACGAAATTGAGCACTTATCAGCGAAGGAGCTTCGGGGTCGAGTTGCGCAACTCACCGAATCTCTCGGGCGTGGACGGCAGCAGATCATTGCTCGCAACATCATCCTCGAAGCCTCCAATGCCCAACTCGTGATCCAAAACATATTCGTCAAGAAACAGTCGACGGCACTACATGCTAAGGAGAACAAGAAATCAAAAAAAAGGGCCTAAGGCTTACATCGAGGGCAAAGGGCGGCACCTTACCTCCATGGAATACATTGAAGCACTGGAAACAGCGGAGCACCAAAACATTGCTGAGGAGGATGCCACGGCTGACCATGCGTGTGCCAAAGAAAAGAAGAAAGGTGCTAGAGTTGCATTAGCAGCAGAATGGGAGAGCATAAAAGTGCTGAGCTGACTGGGGGACACAAAAGAAAGATCTCCCGCACAAGCCTAAACGGGCGAAAAAACCGGAATTGCTGAAGGACGACGACGACGATGAGTCCGATGGGGGGTCCGATGGGGGATCCGGTAGCGAATAGAACTTGTAGAGGCGTCCAGTTGGTGGTGTAGACGTGGAGAGAGATAAATGATAGACGTGTCACATCATGTCGCAAGGACTGATTTGTGTGACATGTGACCTGTCATCAATCTTCGCCTCGCAAATATTCAAAACATGCTCCGTAAATATAGTGCCTTCTAGGAATACATTAAAGTTGTGTTAGAAACTTTCTATCAACTCAGATCTACAAGGAAGGGCTCGTAATCTGAATAATTCACGAAATTTAAGTTGGTGTTGCAAGGAGTGGGGCTACACTGTATATTGTTCCCGTAAATCCGTTAATCCGTTCCATAGAGTCCCGTAAAATCATTCTGTTCAAAACCCAAAGCAAAAGCCAAAAGAGAACACAGGTGATAAAACCCGGGCAATTGTTGTTCTACCTAGTACATTTCACGCCCCTTATAAACCCCTACTGTTTGTACATTCCAAATAAGTCACTACTTAAACAAAGCAGGTGTCTGCAGCCCCTCGTATCCAGGTTTCAGCAGTGCTTTGGGTACATCTCCTTCATACCCTAGCAATATCCTTGACAATCTTCTTCAACCAGTGCGTTTCCAGCTTCTTTCTGGTCCTGAAACCGTTTCAGACAACCCTGTACACCTCCTTTGGTTACAGGCTGTCCGTTGTCGCATTAGAACACGCCGAAACATATATCGTGTCTGGAACGTGTTTGATCCCAAAATGACAACCTGTCGCATGATCACGTGACCATCTTGTCCTCCTTCTCTTGTACATTTGATCCCCACGTACGCCACCGTCATCCTCCAATGGCTTCCTTCTATTGTGCACAGCTCAACAACAGACAGCTAAACATGTTTTACATGTTTCTGTCAGTGTCCTGCCAACACCAGTGCATTGTGCCCAAGTTCCCCGTGCCATCTCCATTGAGTTTGCGAGCCTCGTGGCTTGGCACTCCCGTGCCCTTGGTAGGTCCCAGTTATTTCAATATTTCGGGTTTTAATTGATCTCTTGTTGTGTTTTCTTCATCGCAAAATTCCCCCGTCCATTATCTCCCTCTTTCATAGCTTCTGACTGTCCCCAGTCAGCCGAAATGCTGACGCAACAGTTCCTGGTGACATTCGATCACGGAAGTCTCCGTGCCGTGCCATCTCCGAATTTTCCGCAACATCTCCGCTCTGTGGGCGCCATTCCCACCCTTTCTCTCTTGCTCCCGACCACCATCTCGATGGCAAGTCCGTTAGGATGGGATCTGACCCTTCTCTTGTTGCTGTCTGGCTCTTTCAGAATGGACTCCACGTTCGTTCTGTCATGACCTCCATCACTGTGTTCCCCCCCCCCCCCCCCCATAGACCAACCTCAGCCTACCATGGTGTACTTCGGTCTACCCTCTACGCCTGTCTACCCTGGTACACATATGTCTACGTGCGTCTACGACGACGACAGATAGACAGAGGTCAGCCGCCGTTGGTGTACCTCTGTCTACCTCTGACTATGTAAGATGGACAGCCTTCGCCTACCCCCAGCTACCTCGGCTTATTCCGCTACACCGACCTAGGCCAAGCTCAAACTGGCCCATCTTCATTTCCTTGTCTCTACAGGTGTTGTCTTCTGCAAAACACAAATTCTTACTGGTTTATCCCTCACTTTATCGGGTCTACATCACCTGCAGCGCTCCCTTCAGCAGTCGGCGGTCATTGACCGTCGGTTAACCCATCAGATCAAATATGGGCAACGTCCAAGCAACGTCCTTCAAACAGTTTCATTCTTTACACTTCATCCAGGTGCGCTAAAGTTTGGCGGCTTCATCAGTTATGCTAAATTAACTATGACCGGGTCGGTCTACCTCCAGCCACATCGGTCTACCTTCAGCCGCATTGGTGTACCTCGGCCACGGTCCGTGTACCCTCGTCTACACGGGTAGACACACCTAGACTGGGTATGTCTACACTGGGTAGACCTAGGTAGACCAACAGGTCAGTGTACCCTCGGTCTACTGTGTAGACAGACCCTTGGTCTACAGGGGGGCGGAACACAGTGCATGTTGCGACGTTAATTGACTTCCATGTCATTAGTCGCCGCTTTTTCTCGAAATTCTTGCCCGTCTTGAAGGCTCCTGCTGCCACTTGTTTTTATGCCTCGTGTGTTCAGATAATGGTATATTTCGCCTCCCTGCACTCCAAACCACGCTTGACCCTTGGGCAGTTCCGCCCAAATTTTCTGCTGTGCGACTCGTATTATTTCATTTGTTTCCTCCGTACATCTCCTCCATTATCTTCAGCTCCTCCCATTCTTTGTCTTGACAGTCATTGTTTTCACAGCCACGGCTTTCTTTTGCATAAAATGCCGCCGTTGCCCGCAAATTCCTCAACTTTGCACCAATTTCACTTTCAACCCTCAACTACTTTGTCTTTTCCTCTTGCGCCTTCGTGTATATTCATCGTCCTTCGTATACTATGCCTTCTTCTTCCAACAACTCTGCTGATAACGGCTGCTCTTTCTTTGATCATCCGCATGCCGAAGAGGGTCAGGTCCCTTTTATCCACCCGTGCCCTGCTCCTCCGCTTCCAACGCCACTGTCTTCATGTTCCGCCTGCTCTACCCCAGAGGGCTTCGTGCTCCCAGCTATTCCTCCCCACAATGATCCTCTCTTTGTTGTCCTCGACCTTCATGGACACCGCCAGCTCTCGCGCCTTTCCAACACGCCGCTCCATGTGGATGATCATAGGGTCCTGAAGCTGGTGCAGGATGTTCCGGTCGTGTGTGCTCTGTCCCCTTCTTTTATCATCTCTCTTTGTCGTCTCATCCACTCCTTCCCAGATCGGTCAGAAATGTTACAATTGTGCGGAAAAAGCGATTGAGTACTCCTTTATGGAGGCTGGAATCCCCTGCCCGCCATGCGCTGTCCTTGGTATCCCCGACTGCCGCTGGTCAGATCCCCATTGGTTCATGAAGAGCCTACATCGGAAATGCGACAACTACCTCCTCGAGGAGCGCAACGAGCTCATGAAGTCCGTTCAAGAGAACCACCTCACTCCTTCCCTTTTCGTGCATCCCTTTGCATTTCTTCTTCGTCTTTTGCTAACCCATTCCTTTTGCAGAACGTGAGTTTGACTGTGCCCAGACATGGTTTTATAGTGGCGCGCAGGGAGCTATCTCTCGTTTCCTTGTACGTCTGCTTCCATTCTCCCTGTCTCGTTCCTCAGCTGACCATTCCGCCCTTCAGGTCAACTCCCGCGCTACCCATAACATCGCTGTCCAAGGTTATCACGCGCTTGCCGCTGCATCTACCGACCCTGCCACTCTTCTCCGCTTCCTGTCCCTTGGATGGGAGACCGGTGTCCATCCCCTCGTCCTCCAGGTCGTCGCCGAGCGTGTGCAAGCTCTCTTTGTTGCTATGTCTCCGTAGTTGCGCTTTCCGCCTTTCTTTCTTGATATTTAATTACAAGTGTATTTTTCGCTTTCTTGTAGTTTTCTTGCTTGTATTTTCGTGAATATACCACCCTCTAAGGGTTATCTGGCGCAATCTTTTTCGTCCTTGAGTTCTCCCAATGCTCTTGGATTTGACTATTGATAGCCTATGACATAATGGCTGTCAAGAAAGTCCAAAGATTGGATTTTTGTTGACAGGCACACATCATCGGTGGCTGTCC
Source organism: Mycena galopus ATCC 62051 (assembly GCA_014925785.1). Classification (NCBI taxonomy): domain Eukaryota; kingdom Fungi; phylum Basidiomycota; class Agaricomycetes; order Agaricales; family Mycenaceae; genus Mycena; species Mycena galopus. Next base: position 11,257 of record WIQG01000242.1, read on the forward strand.
GCATCACGAGGACCGCCTGTCCCAAGGCCGTGGTTTTTCCCAACATGGCCCTTCCTTTGTCCTTTGTCTGGCTGCCACGGTTTTGACTTGTTTCAAGTCCTTTGTACATGTCTCGTTCATTTTCCATCGTCCGAAGTTAACCTCCTTCTTTTGTTTTGTTTCAACGTGTCTGTGTTTCATCTTTTTCAACCACGTCTTCTCAAGTGCCATGTCGCGAAATGCGAAAATTCCCCATTGTGGAATACGTGTCCTTGGTGTGTCCCATTGTTCCTCCCTCTTTCATAGCATTCAACTGTCCCAGTTGATTTTGCTATAAAAGGTACACTTATTCACCGGTATTTCCCCATTGCTTTTCTTCCTCTCTTTTACCTGGCTGCTGGTTCAGTCATAAAATCCTTCCACCATGGTTTCCTCCATTCCCGGTTCGCTCTCCAAAGTTAATGAAGACATTGTCCGCAAGGTTTTCAAGGCAATTAAAGCCACCAAGTACGAGGATCCTGTTGACCAGGACTCCTTCCTCATTGATTCCGCAAATTCCATGGTAAGCAGAGTTTTCTCTTTTTGCTCTCTTCCCATGGCTTATTCCATCCCATTTGAAATTCTGTCCGCAAATTGCCTCCTTCGCACTGGTCCCTGACCTAGGTGACTGCATCTTCACCCATTGTTCGATGATGCACTCCAATAACTCTCGTCTCGACACTCCACCGAGCGACACCTTTATTTCCATCCAAGATTTTGCAGGCGAAATTGTCCGTAGGAGACACCTGTTCAACAACTACAAGCGTGCCCACATCGACCGTATCCAAGCCGCTGAGGGTGCCGCTTCCCGTATCGAACGCAACACCGCTCTCGAGTACACTGCCCAGGTTCGTGTGCTCCCTTGTGTGTTTTCTTCGTAATCTGATTTTATGCCCCAGTCGCCTCATTCTCCTGGCAATGATGCGGTTTCCATCCCGAGTGGTGACAAATCCGATTCCAACCAGCCCCTGGCTAATCCCAAGGTGCGTGGTTTTCTTGCCTAATTTTCCTTTGGTTCATGGTTTTGTATCAGATCCTTCCGCCGAGTCTTATCGCAGACAATTTAACGAATATTCTGCCCAGTTCCGAGGGTAGGTCAATTTTTCTTTGTCGTCCATCACGTCTTTTCATAGCTCATAGTATGTTCAGCTACTCTTCTGTCCCCATTCGATGAACTTGGTTTTCATTTGAGTAGGATGTCTCTGAATGCATTCCCGAACGTCCCTGTAATTCCTCCTCCCCTTTTTGTTTTATTCTGCTATTGATGCTGGTCCCTTTTTCCAGCCGCCCTCTCCGTTGTCACCAAACCTCTCCCTACCGGACCTCGTGCCGGACTTCAACCTAGGCAGGCACCGGCTTCCCGAAAAAGGCGGCGGGTGGAAGAGGACGATGAAGACTCGCAACCAGGTACATTTCCTTCGTGATTTCCTCCTCTTTATGATCCACCCACACATCTTTCCAGCCCAAACTCCATATGCCCATCCCGGTCGTCCAGTCGAACATTCTGTGGCTGGTTCCACGCCTGCTCAGTCCTCTGCCTCTCCCTCCGAAGCCCAGCTTCGTGGACAATTGGCTGCTCTCCAGGCCGAGATTCACAGGCTCTGCAGCACTCAGAAAGAAATATTCTGGCAGCTTCAAACCCTCGGTCAATCCGAACCGAGTAAACAAGCGGTACTTCCCCAGGTATGTACTCGAGTTTAATTCCCCGCTTCCTTTCTGCTAACCCATCCTCCAGGAAAGTTGAACACTGCTATTATTGTTCAGCCGCTGACCACCTGGTCGCTCTTTGCCCCTTGCGCGAGTCTGTCGACCAGTCTCCAGCATTTTCTCCCTCTGAACTATTTATTCTCCGTCTTGGTACCCTTCTTGTTGTCTTGTACCAAATATTTATTGTGGAGCACTGGCGATCCTTATTGATTTGTGTGAACTTTACATCCGGACCTTTGTCCGGCCCCCCGACACTTTGTCCGGCCCCCCTGTCCTTCCGGCCTTCCGGCCTTTGCGGCTCTCCGGCTTTCCGGCCGTTTCCTTTTCTTTCCGGACATGGATATAACAACAGTGCTGACAAAGGAAAGTGTACTGGGTGTAATAGCACCCTGAGGAAACCATCCCAAATGACATTGTATGATTGGCATATTGTGCAAGATCTCGCAGATGTTTGAGGCAGCTGGCACCCATTTGCCATCTTGCTTCCAGAATCCACCGCTCAAGATGTGCTTTAGGCGATCCATGGATCCGAATTTTTGGGCAATATTGCAACTTGGTGCTTGATGGTTGCTCAAGATGGAACATAGCCTGAATATTGCATTGAAGCATTCAAAGACTTCGGTTGAGTTGCATATGGCAGGTCCGAAGCGCACTACATCCTCTACGATGTGCGGCAGAAGATGCAATTTAATCTTTAGGAGAATCTTGGCAGGATCGTGGTCTCCAAATACGTCTCGGACATTACCGATGAGCACAGTCAGCTGCTCCTGGACGAATCATGTCAGTGAACCATCAAAACACAATAATTCACAATATTAGCGCTCTAACCGTGCATTCAGCCATATCACTGATTTCATGGACCCAAAGTACAGGAGCCAATGCCGAGACCACCTTGACAAGTGCAAACATTTCACAATGGGTACATGTAAGATCGCCCGGCAGTTACGTCATGTTGCAGCATTGTGACAGCGAATGGGATCTGTGTGCATCGCTCTGCATGTACTCTTTAAAATAATTGGTTGAGAAAGAGATTGAGGCTGCATACTGGATTTGTTTTTTGATTGCAGAGAATTGTTCTGGTGAACCCACATGCGATGAAGTTGAAACAAACCGAACAAAAATACTCCTGCTGTAGAAGCTGACCTGGTAGATTGGAGTTCGCCATCTGTACATATTCATGTGCTTGTTATACTGCTTTGATTTGTTCCCAGAAACGTTGTCTGCCCACATGGGAAGCATGATGACATACAAATCATCGCTGCCAGTGAGTTCCTGCAAAGGATTTGGCATTTGGGGTGCATTTACACCATCTTGTATCCCAAATATGAGAGAGATTTTGTGTTTGATTATGTACCAGCCCATTTTATTTGGCCTCCAAGGCACTCAATAATATCAGTGTAGCTGTATTGGAAATTCGATGCTGGCACAGATCGCACATCTTGTCCGATTTTCCACCCTGTCTATTTTCCAAGACAGTGAGAAACAATGTTTACAACAATACTCGACTCACTTACTGGAGCAGGAAGGATATTGTAACAGTCAGCACACAGAACCCCTCCCCGAATAATCCACGCCAATGGCAAGACATATTTCCCTCTGCGACCTCCTTGATAAAGAACTGGCGGAGTCCCTGTGCATACATCAGCGTCAATTCCGATAGCTTGAATTCCTTCCATTGTTCGCTCGGCCTGCCAAACCTACGAGATTGGCCCAGATGTTTCCTCAGGATAAAAGTGGAGGTTTTGCATGATTTCTGGATTTGCAAAATCCTGGAGGGAATGCTTGCTCAGATTGGTACAAAAAAGCGACATGGAGAGATCATGTATGCGCGCTATTGATTCTTGTACATCATTCACAAAAAATCGGTTTCCAATGCTCAATTTATACGCTTTAGGGGTGCTGCCACAAAGTCCAGGCAGAATCTCTTGCATGCCATGGAATGAGGTATATGAAGGACCTCAGCAACATTGCACTCTTTGAGAATTCACAAAATCATTTTGAACTCATTACCAGACATCCGTAGCCAGGGAAGGTTATTGAGGATGTCCAGCAACATACTCTGGTAAGCATAAATAAGCCCCATATGCGTACTTATAACAGCATCATAAAACCTACGACTTTATTTGGGTATAGTGCATAGTCACGGTCAATGGAGACATTATTGAAGTAGGTTTTGGCGTCGATCTCATCGCCCTCGGTCTCCAGGCTTTGAAAAAATGTCAAAGGTGTAAATAGTAAATGAGAAGAACATCAAACCCATATCTTTCAAATGGTTGATTGTATCATTCAGCGGCTCGTCCTCCTCCTCTTGTTTGGTTTGCACCAGCAGACATTCCACTTGTTCTTGTAATCTCTGTGGTTCAATAAGTTGATCTGTGGCAGTACAAGTAATATAGGAAGGAATCGCAGGAGCTGCAAGGTGTGCAGCAGCATACTTCTCCCAAGTGGGCGCAGGGCTTGGTGGGCGAGGCTCATCATACATTTCAGCACGGGTATTAGGAGGAGCAAATTCAGATTCAATGGGATCGATTGACTAGGCCAAGTATGTCTCGTGAAGCTTCTGCAAATTTGCAGCTGATTCTGCTTCTCTCCGGCGCTTGATTTTGACCTGTGCGATATGTTGTGACGACTCCAGATGGCTGGTAATTGACTTCCTTTCAAGTGTTTTTCCAATACCCGTGGGATCATCTTCCTTGCAGATAATGCATCGTATTTTCTTGCCGACCTCCTCAAATTCTGTAGGGGTAAAACGGTGTCAATACCGCCAGAATATATCCTAAGAAAAGGGAGTAACACTCTTACGTTTCAGTAGTAGCTTGAGCAGTCGACCCATTGGAAGATACAGAGCAGGAATTTGGAGCAATGGTATGTCTCCTCAGAAGAGGTGCAAGAAGTGTCTCAGATTAATATATTTTGCTTGGACAAAGTGTTGTGCTGTGCATCAGTGACAGGGGGCATAGCTGCATAATTATAACCTTTCTCAAGCCGGAGGGTCAGTGGCAAAAATAGTGGAAAAATCAGGATAGTAGATACTTGTTAGCAGTGAATTACTGGTGGAGTCATTTGCTCGTTGGACCCAGTCTGAATAATAAATGGTGCTGAAGACACAGCGAGCCAAAGAGAGGATTGTTACAGTTACTATACCAAATGATTTGAATGTGTGTAGCAATCTCCTGGTCGCTTCGTCTTGCTCACCTGAATCACGCAGAAAAAGAGCTGCACCTATGTCAAAGCTTTTGTATTCTTGCCAACTACAGTATCATACCGTGGGCTTAATGTTGCTGAGCTCATTCTAGTGTGCTGTGGTTTCTGGTTGTGAACAAATACTGACTTTTCCTCATAATAGAAAGCGATGTGCAAGTGCAAGGTCAAGAACCTTCCTAATGAGGACGACATTACAGCGAATGAGCTTGTCTTGACTCTAATTCGCATGCTGAGGCCCCACCAGGGGATCAAGTTGACCTCAACTGGTTGGATGATACTATGAGATTTTTCAGCTGAACCTCACATTGACCTTGCCCCTCATACTGACGCAAAGTTGATTTTCTGATTGTCGACAAACGGAGGTCACATTGGCTCCTCATCAACATTAGCCACGGGATGCACATTCCTTATTGGCTTGGTGTCCACAAAACATCCCTTTCAATTTGTGGTATATGCCAAGTGCAAGTGGCCCAAGCAACTGATCTGTATATTCATCATAACAAACCATCCTCCTCTGAACAGAGAGACCCAGCCAGTACGACTAAGCTACTATGAGTAACCGGTTAAACTACCGAAGCCCGTTTATCCGAGCCAAAGTGCCGATACTTCTAAGATGCACTACTACGTCAGACTTCCGCTCACATTCACCGGATTTGCCCCCCAATGAGCCTGCAGTTGACCAGCAACACCCTCCTGCTCCAATCGGTGTTGCAGCACGTCGCCGTGCTCATGGACAGACAACTGCTCATCGGCCTCCGGGGAAGTGGTGGAAAGTGCCTAAAGTTGCCCCTGCTCCTGCAGATCCTGCCCCTGGTCCTGCAGACTTGGACCTTGATGATGATGAGCTGCTGGCAGTGCTCTCATTGTTGCCCATGAAGGCGATCCTAGCAGTTATCTGCTTCGAGCGGCCAATTATGCTCATGTGCAGCTGGCATTCTCAGCTGTGCAGTCCAGCAATCCCCGCACATACTACGAGGCACTTCAGCGAGCAGATGCTCACCTTTGGGAAGAAGCAGCAGTTTCCGAGATTAACTCTCTCCTCGAGAACTGCACTGACTACAACAAGATATTCTCCCCAACATTCAAACTTGCCACACTCCGCATCATTTCTGCGCTGGCTGCTCAGCATGATTATAAGCTATGTTCCATTGACTTCTCTTGCGCTTATCTGAATGGAGATCTGGAGGAGGACGTCTATATGACTCAGCCCAAAGGATTTCCGCAAGGAGAGCGCAGCCAGCTTCTTAAACTGCACAAGTCTCTTTATGGACTCAAGCAGGCTGGCCGACAATGGAACAAGAAGTTAAGCGAAAAGCTGCTTGAGATGGGCTTCTGCTGTCTCCAGTCTGATCGCTCGTGCTATATCTACTTTGATGGCACGGTGCGCATCATCCTCCCTATGTATGTCGATGACGGCATAATCTGTGCAAAAGATGTTGCTGAAATTGACCAGGTCATTGCTCAACTTGGATCATCATTCAAAGTCAAGGATCTTGGTCCCACAGCGTTCTTGTTGGGTATCAAGATTAGCGCGAGTCTGATACTGGAGACATCCATCTTTCGCAGCACCAGTACGCTGTAGACATGCTTGAGCAGTACAACATGTCTGATTGCCATCCCATTAGCACTCCGATGTTGCCTGGTCTCATCTTGACCAAAGAGAAGGGTGCCAAGACTTCGGAGGAGGCCAAGAAGTATGGCAGCCTTTACATATCTGCTGTTGGCTCTCTGATGCATCTGGCTATTCAAACTTGTTCTAACATTGCGCACACTGTCGGAGGGCTGGCTCAGTGTAATTGCAAGCCTGGCGAAGAACACTGGAAAGCAGCCAAGCACCTTTTCCGCTATTTCAAGGGAACTCTTGACTACCACTGCACCTACTCCAAACAGCCAAACCATCACCTTCACAACACCCCTTTGACACCTTCTTTGATGCTGATCATGGTGGCTGCAAAGACACCGGAAAAAGCACTGGTGGTTATCTGGTGATGGTGGCCCAGTGAGCTGGCAGTGCAAATTGCAAACCACGGTCTCTCTTTCCACTACTGAAGCAGAATACATTGCTGCTTTGGAAGCTGGAAAGGAGATCAAGTGGATTCGCAATCTGCTGTTTGAATTGGGCTATGGAGTGTCTGGGCCTTCGCCACTTCTGATGTATAACCAATTTGCTATTTGAGTTGCTAAAAACCCAGAGCATCATGGTCGTATGAAGCACCTTGACCTTGCTCATTATTGGCTTCGCGACAAAGTGGCCAAGGGTTCTATTGCACCTCAATATTGTTGGAACCTGTTTCTGACTCTATCATTCTCGCTCTTATGATACTTATCTGATCCTATCTGATCCTTACTTATGATCCTATCTGATCCTATCCGTGATCCTTATGATCCTTCTTCTTTGATCCTGATTAATCTTGTTATAGTGTTCCCTTTGTTTCCATTCTGGGTATTCCCTTTGTTCTTACCTCTATATATACAGAGTAGTAGTGCCTTGGATCTTCAGTTCTTACTGTTGCATCCAGGCAAGTAGTTTCCTCATGCAATCTAACAGAGTTCTTACTGTTGCATCCAGACCTCTGTGCTTGCCTGTTTAACAAATATGTGCCTACTCAAGAGCAGCTGGCAGATATCCTGACGAAGTCTCTCCCTCGTCCCACTGTAGACAAGTTGCGCACCATGATTGGTTTGCGGGAGATGAATGGCGAGACTAGTCTCGTCCCAGGGAGTGTTGGAACCTGTTTCTGACTCTATCATTCTCACTCTTATGATACTTATCTGATCCTATCTGTTCTGTACTTATGATCCTATCTGATCCTATTCCTGATCCTTATGATCCTTCTTCTTTGATCCTGATTGATCCTTTATGATACATATCTGATACATATCTGAATCTGTCAGATACAGATCTTATTGTGTCTATTGTGTCTATTGTGTCTATTGTGTCTATTGTGTCTATTGTCTTGATACATATTGTTAAACAGGCAAGCACAGAGGTCTGGAGTCAACAGTAAGAACTCTGTTAGATTGCATGAGAGAGAACTACTTGCCTGGAGTCAACAGTAAGAACTGAAGATCCAGGACAATGCTACTCTACTTATATACCTATGAAGACAATAAGAGTAGCTAGAACAATAAGATGTGTACCAACACAATAAGAACAATAAGAACAATAGAGACAAGATATGTATCAAGACAATAGAGACAATAGAGACAATAAGATCTGTATCTGACATCTGTCAGATATGTATCAGATCTGTATCATAAAGGATCAATCAGGATCAAAGAAGAAGGATCATAAGGATCAGGAATAGGATCAGATAGGATCAAAAGTAAGGATCAGATAGGATCAGATAAGTATTATAAGAGCGAGAATGATAGAGTCAGAAACAGGTTCCAACACATATCTCGTCTCTATTGTTCTTATTGTCCTTATTGTGTTGGTACACATCTTATTGTTCTAGCTACTCTTATTGTCTTCATAGGTATATAAGTAGAGTAGCCTTGTCCTGGATTTTCAGTTCTTACTGTTTACTTGTTTCCAACTTTGCTCGACAACAACTCTTTACGATTCCTGCATCGTCTTCCTGTTGAAACTTCAATTGTGACTCTCATCCACACAGTCGCTCGAGATATGGCCGATTCACCCAAGAAATAGGTGTTCTCTGTGTTGAACATGGGAATTGGACATCGGCATTTAGTTTAGTTTCCCCTTCCACGATTCATTCGGACCATTACATATACAGATATTATTGTATTGTGACATACGTACAAAGTCTGACGTAATAGTGCTTCTTAGAAGTATCGGCACCTCGGCTCGGATAAACGGGCTTCGGTAGTCTAACCGGTTACTCATAGTAGCTTAGTCGTACGGCCCGCATGTATTGTATAAGTAGTGTCCCTTGACAAGGTTCTTCCCTATCGAGGAAGAACCTCGAATACAACGATTTACATTTTCATAACTACGAGCTAGACGCTCTCTTAGTCGTCCTCCTCGTTCGGTTTTATATTAGTGCAACTTCTGTCTGTGGCCGGAATATAATGTGTGGTTGAAGAAAACTACTGGGTTTGTTGGGGCTAGGCTGGTTTTCTATGAAGTACGCAATTGCATGGGGTTTCGGCTGCAAGCCTAGAAGATTTATCTTTTATGCTGTTAGTGACATGTAAAATATACATTCAGATCCTCACAAATTGCTGTTTTTCTCGATGGCTTGGAAGGCCTAATACTTCCAGCTTCGCTTTCTTTGCTGTATCAATCCTTGTGTTTAGACCACGCCATGCAATATTTGCATCGCTCCCAGTTTCTGTTACATTGAGAGCGAACCTAATCACATCTTCAAACTGCCAGCAAAAAATCAATCAAAAGCCAAATTAGTGACTGATGCCACCAGTGCATCTCTAGCATCTGGCACTGCAAGTAGGCTATCAAGCGATGCAAGAACGCTAGGCTCGTGGATGTAAGTTGTCGCTTGAGTAAAGGTATTTATGAGTCGAGAACTTGTACATGGAGTAATTTTCTATACCTGCTGCTTTCACTGCTTTCCTTATATACTTAAAGATGGACATGCATACTGCATGTGCTCTGTGATGTCATAGGTGTGTTCTACATGTGTTGTGATATCATACAATGCCTACAGCAGGTGTTCTCTATAAATATTCTGTGCCTCATTATCGGTGTATTCTACATGTGTTGTGATGCCATGCCTACAACAGGTGTTCTCTATAAATATTCTGTGCCTCATTGTCCAAGCATGTCCAACTTTATCTAATCCAGTATTTGCACTCGATCACATCTATGATCAATAAGACTAAAGGTTTGTATGTAGTAATCTAAAAGCCTGAACTAAGTATTCTACATTAATGAGCGACAAGAGGGTATTCTAGTTAGCAAGATATACAGCAATGGGTCAAAGTGGTAGTAGTCTAGTTATGCAAATATATACTAGGGGTCATGTTGTCCATGAGGTCAAGAAAGGTTGCTGAGACTGCAACATTATAAGTAAATTGAATGTAAAACAAGGGGTGAATAGAATACCTAGGATTTAGAGGTATATTTGTTGTGAAGAGTGTGGCATTTAGCAAGATGTGCTTGCTTGAGATCTGCAGCACATTTCTCGTCGCCTTGTCCCTCTGGTGAAGGCAATGGAGTATTGAGGTCATCGAGAGGGCCATTCTTGGCCCACAAAAACTTGATGCCCAGGTAGATATTTCGCAGCTTGGCTGTAGCATCGGTATGGTCTGAGCTTCCTTCAGAAATTGCCCAAATTGCTATACAAGATTATTGAGACTTGCCATTCCATGCTCGAAGAGCAACAGCCTTCGCAAGCTTGTACAGTTTCCACTTCTTGCCGAAAGTGGGGGCTGTCCGGGCGAAGTTCCCAAGAACCTGCTCGAGATTCAACTCGACAATATTCCCATTCTGGAGTGTAAATGAATGAGAAGACTTGAGATCTCCAGGCTCAAGTCCAAGTCCGACAATGAGCCGCTCCATAAACTAAAAGGAACGAGCAAGCGATGCAAGCAAGGTCGAGCAATTTCCGCTCCGAAATTGAGCCTTTAGCCGGATACCTTTGAAGTCTGTGATTTTCGACTGGCATATTTCGATTATTGCCTCGCTTTTAGACACATTGGAGTGTCTTTGAGTAGGATAAGGTGATGGACTGCGTGATTGTTGCTGCGAAGATTGGGATGGTGAGACAGAAGCCAAGGATGGTATCAATGTAGAGTGAAGCAAGGCAGGGGTTCGGTGTCCATTCTCGACTGGTGGAAGAGAAAAATCACCACCGAAATCAAGGAAAGGTATATTGTATCCCAGTGGGAGCAAAATCAATGGAAAGAGTGGAGTTTGTGTGATGATGAAGAGAACGAAATGTGATCTCGGAACTACATCCATGGTAGACCAGGTGTCAAAAAAAAAGGGGGTGCTTCGGGGCCATTCCTAGTGACCAAAGGTACATCAATGGCATCGTCGAACTCGGCGAGTGGAATGGTGGATGAAAAGCCTAATAGGCCACCAAGCTCTCGAAAACCATTCTGGTAATTGCAATAGTCAGGTTATTGTTAGAATCGACAACGTCGGTATAAAACTGAACGAGGAGGACGACTAAGAGAGCGTCTAGCTCGTAGTTATAAAAGGGTAAATTGTTGTATTCGAGGTTCTTCCTCAATAGGGAAGAACCTTGTCGAGGGACGCTACTTATACAATACATGCGGGCCGTACGACTAAGCTAATATGAGTAACCGATTAGACTACCGAAGCCCGTTTATCCGAGCCGAGGTGCCGATACTTCTAAGAAGCACTACTACGTCAGACTTTGTACGTATGTCACAATACAATAATATCTGTATATGTAATGGTCTGAATCAATCGCGGAAGGGGAAACTAAACTAAACGCCGATGTCCAATTCCCACGTTCAACAGTTATTGTTCAGCCCCCGATGGAAACACTGACCGATGAGGAGGTCAATGATTTGTATGATACATTTTCTCATCTCATTGGAAGAGCTGAAGACACTCATATTATATTATTATGGACCCAGGCACTTGCTCATGTTCATGTACTATATCCTAATATTTTTTGATCTGCCCAATGATCACTCAGATATTCAAAACTTCACTTGAATCTGTTATTGATCCAGATCTCATTAGATTGATCAATAAATCATGAAAGCAAATGACATATCATGAATAAATGATGGAAATCATAATTTGATGATGTCTAATCAAAAATAATAAATGGCATTAAAATTGATGGTGTTTGTTGATGGCTTGATCAAGAGAAATGTGGTGATTAGCTGCAGCATCTTAGTTTTGATCTCATTCAACCATGGTTTAATTATGGTCTGACCATGGTTAGATCATGATATGATCATGGAAATACCTAATACACTTAAATCTTTGACCTCAGCACTGAATCTGGCAGGTCGCGTTCTCAGTCGCGTTCTCAACCTTACAAGTCGCGTTCTCAACCTCAAATAGCCATCTCATGACCCACAGCCTTGTACAGCATACTGGACCTCAAAATAGACCATTTGCACTGGTTGAGCATTTCAAATTTTTCAGTGAAAATATGGGTGAAAAATTATTTGAGTTTTTCACTTCCATTTCCGGTCAAAAGGTGGGTGAAAAATTCATAACTTTTTCATTAGTTTTTCATAGGTTTCAAAATTTTTACCATGTTTCTAGAAAACTTGTGAAAAACTCATGAATTTTTCATCCAATTTTTGCCTGAAAAACTGATGAAAAACTAACCAAGTTTTTCAACAGTTTTTGAGGTCAAAAACTTGAATACTTCAACCAGTGTTGGGACCTCAACCTGTCTGTGTAACCTGTCAAAATCACTTAACCTCAGTGCTCAACTGAGCATGCACCCTCAACCTCAACCTGCAACTTCAACCTAATAATAATTGGTGAAAAATGCTTTTATAAATTGTATCCTTCGATCTATGAGCTTAACCTGCCAAAATCATGTAACCTCAGTGTTCAACCTGTCAAAATCATATCACCTAACTTGCTATCTGTGCTCATGTTAGAATCGACAACGTCGGTATAAAACCGAACGAGGAGGACGACTAAGAGAGCGCCTAGCTCGTAGTTATAAAAGAGTAAATCGTTGTATTCGAGGTTCTTCCTCGATAGGGAAGAACCTTGTCGAGGGACGCTACTTATACAATACATGCGGGCCGTACGACTAAGCTACTATGAGTAACCGGATAGACTACCGAAGGCCGTTTAACCGATCCGAGGTGCCGATACTTCTAAGAAGCACTACTACGTCAGACTTCGTACGTATGTCACGATACAATAATATCCGTATATGTAATGGTCCGAATCAATCGCGAAAGGGAAAACTAAACTAAACACCGTATCTAAAATCCCACGTTCAACACTCCCCCGCGACCAAGCGGATCACGCGGAGGTCGAAGAGCGCCCGCGAAGGCGTTTGTCTCGACGCGATTGTGCGGAACGGCGGCGCAACTCCGTGGCGTCAGCAGCGATAGCTGCGAACTCCATGGGAATTGGTGCGGCCGTGAAGGCGGTACCGGCGACACGCTGCAGAGCGGGGGCAGAGGGGACGAGCGCATGGGCAGCTTGCACTGCACGCGCGGTCCTGGAATTCTGCGCCACTCGCTTGCGCATGGCGGCGGGATTGGTGGTGCGACACGAGTCAGCCTCGTGGCCGCGAGCGTGGCACTTCTTGCAGCGGGGCAGGCGCCCGGCTGGCTTCGAAGTGGACGTAGATGCTCCGGGGTAGCTCCCCCGGAGGTGGTGGTGCCCGTAGGCTGACGACTGGGAGGGGTGTCCTCAAGGTCGTTAAGCCGTCCAGCGAGCATAGGCACCAGGTCTGATAGCGCCTGGTGAATCGTTCGGAATGTGTGGTCGGCCCATGCGATGACGGGAGCGCTAGACGAGTTGGGGCTGACTTGTGGCTGGGCAAGGATGGCCTCGTCGATATCCGAAAGAAGGGCGGCGACCATGTTGTTAACGACGGCGACGTTGACGGACATGGTGGAGGCAGTGATCGAGGAAGTGTTAGAATCGACAACGTCGGTATAAAACCGAACGAGGAGGACGACTAAGAGAGCGCCTAGCTCGTAGTTATAAAAGAGTAAATCGTTGTATTCGAGGTTCTTCCTCGATAGGGAAGAACCTTGTCGAGGGACGCTACTTATACAATACATGCGGGCCGTACGACTAAGCTACTATGAGTAACCGGATAGACTACCGAAGGCCGTTTAACCGAGCCGAGGTGCCGATACTTCTAAGAAGCACTACTACGTCAGACTTCGTACGTATGTCACGATACAATAATATCCGTATATGTAATGGTCCGAATCAATCGCGAAAGGGAAAACTAAACTAAACACCGTATCTAAAATCCCACGTTCAACAGCTCAACCTTATATTTTGCATTGGAAAAAGTGTTTATAAGGCTGCCTTGGGTGCCTGGGTGCAGACCGTCAAATAAAAAGAGCGGCAACATGGGGAAAGGAAAGGGCAAGGGCTGACATGAGCGACTAGGACAACTTGTGTTGGAACCTGTTTCTGACTCTATCATTCTCGCTCTTATGATACTTATCTGATCCTATATGATCCTTACTTATGATCCTATCTGATCCTATCTGTGATCCTTATGATCCTTCAGATCTTGTCCTTGTTCCCATTTTAGATATCCCTTTGTATCTTGTTATAGTGTTCCCTTTGTTTCCATTCTGGATATTCCCTTTGTTCTTACCTCTATATATACAGAGTAGTATTGCCTTGGATCTTCAGTTCTTACTGTTGCATCCAGGCAAGTAGTTTCCTCACGCAATCTAACAGAGTTCTTACTGTTGCATCCAGACCTCTGTGCTTGCCTGTTTAACAACTTGGACCAAGGGATGGACCTCAAGAATGTTGCACCCAGGCCTGTGGTGCCAAATGTGGTAGTGGTGGACAGGCTGGATGAGAATATCAGGGCCATCGGATTCCACACGTTAGCTCGCGCCATGCTGCAGTGAAGCGGGGTTCGCCCTCAGCTGGCTACATCAGCAAAAGCCGATCTTGATCGTAGCAGCTGTAGTTGATGTAGTTCCGGGCACATTACGTAGCCATTTGTAGCGGTCTGTAGAACCCTGTAGAATCACAGTGTTACGTAGTACGCTTGTAGAATTGCGTAGCTGGGTAGTAATCTGTAGTTGTCCAGATTTACATACCAGTACGGACTAGGATGTTCAAAAATCATGTTTATTGGGCCAATAATACATACTCAATTGAGCCGCGTCCACTCAGTGTTTGAACTATATGTACATAGTGTTATATTATACATTGGCAAGTACCTATACGTTTGTACACATACATAAGGTGGCAAGTACCAATGAGGATTCTGTTAGAGTAGGCGACGAAGCATCGCAAAAGTTTTCTTGTATTTGGGAGGCGGTGGGAAAAGGTGGCTGAGGACAATGAGTTTAAGGCAACAAATATCGAAAATAGTAAATGCACCATCGCCTGTCGGGCTCTCCCAGGCCCAAAAATAAAGATCTGACCTTGTTGTGCAAGCCACCAAATCCACCCAAATCGCATAGTGAGAAGTATTCTTTGTGAGTGGTAGCGCACGTAGTGCATGAGTGTGGGATGCGTGGGGCGTGATTCATAATGAAAGTGAGGTGTGACAGGCATTCTGCACTGAGAGTTAATGCATAATCTTCCAAAGTGCAGTTAGTACTCACCTGCAAGATAATGGCGGGAGCAATTGTAATAGTATAGGAATATGTGGACGTAGCGGCTGTTTCGGTCGCATTTGCGGTACTGGCACTTACAATGTGCCCAGTCTTTCGTGTGACTGAATTTAATCTTCAACGCAGATAAAAACTGGTGGCAAGTCATACAATGTGTCCGGAGGGCTCTGATGCGACTTCTGGCAACGCAAGCGCCGATGTATAGGATTCCCCTGCCCTCTAGCTTGTATATCAGCGGGGTGAGGTTAGCGTTAGCGAGAAGTCGAGGAATTTGAGCATCGGCAGGGAGGCGACCTCTGCGAAAGTCAAGTCTGGGCTGCTTGCTGACGAGATGGTGTACATCGAACGCAGAGAAGGCGAAATGACGGGAGCTGACATGAAGGAGGTGGAGGAAGGACAAGTGTGCAGAGAGCGGAAACGGACGGGTGAGCGGCGGGAGACGACCGTCGGCCTCGACAAAGAGGATGTCGAATAGTGTCGATGACAGACAGCGGGAGACAACTGTCAGCCTCGACGAAGAGGATGTTGAATGGCATCGACGACGGATGGCGGTAGCTAGTCTCCCGTAGTCAGACCCAATGACAAACTTTCCTTTTTAGGAGTGAGTGGGAAAAGTTTTAAAATAAGGTCTGATTTCAGTCGCGCTTCTGAGATGGGCAGTCTAGGTTCGGCACCTTCCGTGACCGAAAAGGAAGGAATGTCCTAATTGAGAAGCCATCAATCACACAACTCCATCACGGGGTTTCACAAAATGCGTCAACAAACCTCCACGTCCAGCACGCGCCCAGCTCACACCGACTCTGGACGCGTCGGCGATGGACCCTGCCCAAGGGAATGATATGTGGATCGCACCTTACACACCGCAATATCCCCCTCCCTCTATGTCGATCCCTCTGGGCCATAACAGGCTGCCGCGACAATTTCTGTTTTCACCACCTGTGACACTGCAAGCAAGCATGTACACACGAGTCTGGAGTGACACCATTCATCAGCCAAACTCAGAAACGCTGCCGGCAAAACTCGACTGTCAATGACGAGAATCTTCCTCCGTCGACACCATCAAATCAACCCCCAAAGCGCGCCAGAGTTGATTCCACTCGACAAACCTGTCGTACTGATGAAGAGAAGATGAAGAATGTACTGAATTCAATCAAGGGACAAGGATGGACTCTTGGGGAATTTTTGTACAGGTTAGTTATTTCGCAGCAAGGACGAAGACGCGGTCTCTCGATCAAATCAGCATGCACAGATGGTGTCTAAATTCCTCCGCGGCGATGGGGATCGTACCCCTTCCGACATTTTAGCTTGCTGGATGACGAGCCCTTATGGTGCTATCTCGCCTGACTCCCCAGGATTCGACGAGATGTACTCTACGACAATTCCGTACACTTCTATTGGTCCGGTTAGACCTGCACTCACGACATTTGCTCTTCAAACCATGGGAGCACATCTCGCTCGGGGTGCTGAAAGCACTGTAAAATCGAGCAGTGGTCTTCATGTGTCGAGGAGAAGTGAAGATGTGCCGAAACAGTTGAGTTGGAGTAGGCTGGGTTCAAATACCATCTCCGATGTCGGGGATATTCTCGAAACGCACCTAGCAGCAGCGTGTTATCTTTTGGACCTCATTGCAACAAGGAAGCCTCGGTGTCGTGATGGCATAGAACTTCCCCCACGGAAGAGTCGACCGTCAAGCGTGGTACGCTCTAGATCTGATTCTTTGGATTTTATGATAGCTTAATTTTCATTCAGGTGATCACACACTGCCTTTTGGACTTGTACTTCGGCGCATCAGTACCTGCTGAGATTATGGGATACAACTCCCGCATAGGCACGATGTCATCTTACTCCACGCTCTATCGCACTCTCGACGGACTCTCCGTTGATGAGGCATCCACAACTTTGAATCATGGGCACGACCGCACCACAACTGGTGTCCTTCTTTTCGACAACTTACAAAATCTGGCACGGGTGCGAGACTTGCGTATCGGGCGGGAGAACCACATGAATGTCCGGCCTGTGGATAGAGGCCGGAAAAATCATCGACGTCAGCGTCTTTGATTTAAACGACGAGAGGTGCTGCATTGCAGATAATTTGCGCGCTGATCTCGCGGTGGACCAACTCCTCGGGTTTCTGGACTGAGAAGACGCCGATACAACCGGGTATCTTCAATGGCTTGAGGTCCTGGTACGTTGTATGTATCAAGCCACTGCATCATTTCAAAGATGCAGTCAGTGGCCGTTACCGTGCCACGGCAAAACTCACCATTCCACTCGAAAAAGCTGTTGTCCATCCACTTGCAGCAAGCGGGAAGAAAGAAACAATTCCCAGCGAGTGTTATATCCGTGTTGGGAAAGGAGGAAAGAGAGGAGGAGAGGAGATAGGTTCCGGATGAAGGATGTCCGGGCCGGAAGGACGGAAGGCCGGAGGACGGAGCCGGACGGAAGTTAACGGAAGTGCGAAAGTTAATGGAGGTCAGTGATGTGGGATCCAGAACTACGGATATCGAAACCACTACACCACAAGGGGTTAAGGGTGAGTGAGGATTGTACTGCTGGCAACTTGAATAGGGAAGGATGACAATGAAGATGACCGAAGGACTTCACTCATCGGCCGGACGAGTAAGGTGAAGGCTGGACAAGTTGGATGAAGGCCGGACAGGTTTCCGGATGGCCGGACGGATATCCGGAAGGCCGGAGTCAAGGCAAGGATCGAAGCCGAGACTGCAAGAAGTCGGAATAAGTCCGGACGTCGGGTGAAGGACGGAGGTTACGTCCAGACATCGGACGAAGGTAGGTTGTCGAGACAAGGAAGCCGGAAGAGGCAGAACTAAGGAAAGACTACCGGACGAGTTACACGAAGACAGAGATAACGTTACAACGTTAAGTCAGAAGTATCGGAAGTTCGGGAGTTCAACCGGAAGTGGGTTGGGACCAGAAACAACGTTAGGATGAAAGTCCGAAGGGGATTAGACCGGAAGAACATTTATAATCAAACTGAGGTACATCTAAGACTGTACTACGTATTTATAATATTTACGGGGCAAGTCCGGATGCGGAGGGAAGTTACTAAAAGACAATAAGATAAGTCGTATAACAATAAAGACAATAAAGGAAAGCATGTGGAGCATAGTGCATAAGGACATAGGCTGTGATGGTGAGTCAGATGACTTGATGAAAACCATCGGATACGATACCGCGTGGACTTGGTGTCGTGTGGGAAGTTTGAGGAAGTTCCGTGATACTTCCAAGGCCGGAGCCGGAAGACGGAAGACGGAGATCGGAGGACCAGAGGTTCGGATGAAGATCCAGAAGTGGCGTAGAATGCTGGATGTGGTCGGGAGTGGTCCTGGAGTTGCACGGGCGTAACAGCGAGCTAAAAGATGGCCTCCTCGATTTTCTTGCGCAGATTGGGCAGGGGCCTACCGATTATATTCCCCGGAAACTCATCATTGGTGGGGATGGGCTGTCGTACGCAATGGTACTGCAGTTGCAGACCTACCTTCAGTTCCACAAGGATTCATTAAAAGCCTTCGAGATCCTTGAGCCCCAGCTTCAAATTTGGCACACAAAGTGGACGGATCTCAACCGCATATTCCAGACACATTGGGGACGCACCTCCGGGAAAAATACCAATCCCGCGAGTCTCGGCCACAGCGCAAGCAAAATTGGATGGACCCCCCCCCTCCGAATTTGAAGAAAGTCGATTTTTACCCTGGTTTACAGCTTCTATACCTTATCCTGGATGCTCGCATGTTAGATTGTTGGCGGTACACGCTTTCACTACTTAATTTCCGCCGAAAGAATTGCTAATGATTGTCAGATTGCTCCTCGGAACAGAGGATATCTTCACACACTTTGACGAGCTGGCAAAGATGAAAAGGCTCCCAGCCTTTGAGGACCTCATTGCAACAGCCAGAAGTTTACATCACACATACTCGACTGCGCGCACTCGGGACCACGCAATTATAGACATCGGCACAAGCAGTTTATGGGCACAGACAATTCCCACGGGGTCGAAGTGGGTACCCGTCGAGATTGAAAAGTCCAGCCTGCTTCAGACCAAAAAGAAAGCAGGAAAACGCAAGGCTAAACTGAAGCCGGTCCCACCTCCTTGTAAAGAAGACTTTGTGCTGGCTCAAGCCATGGACTTCTTGCGCGATGGTCTTAACTCGCGGAAAATTGCCTTTGCAGTGGCCGAAGGAGATGTGGGACTATTGTATGAATGCATAAAGGCCAGTTATTTTTTTGTAAATGTGAATCGGTGTTGATTTCGTGTCTAGTACATGCTATTTACGTTTGCAGGATCCACGCATTCGAACTACATGAATTATCTGCTCGAGACCATAATTAATCTGGAGCTCGAGTTGAGTGCTGGTTTGAAGGAGGCACTGCTTCTTTGCATGCTCTTCAATTTGGTCGGGTCATTTCGAGGAGGGCGATTATATTGTTGAGTTTTTCAACAGGCTTCTCGAGGCAGTGTCCAAGCACAAGAATGCCCAATTTAACGACAACTTCATTCGGAATATCATTTCTTGCAACCTTCATCACATTGTGGAGCTTAAACGAGCATGACTTGGACTACAGAGGAGTTAGAAGGAATCTATATTCGGCAATCGCGGACAGAACTCAGCGGCCGCGACCACCCCCAGAGACACTCCGCTCGCCGCGGCATTCCTGGAATTAGTGGACGTGTGTCACATGCAAGCGGAGGGCTCCGAGAATGGAAAAGCGCCAAATACCCCGAACGGCTATAGCTCCGAGGTCCGTGCAGGTCCGGAGTATGACCAAGATGAATTAGGTGACCAATGCCAAAGCGCGCTCCAGGTGGAGCTGTCTGATCAAAGATGGCAACAGCCGAAACGCGATCAATATAGTTGAACCACAAGAGTTTGACAGTGCCTGTGAACCGTATAAGTCGCTCGCGAAGAGACCCCGACCTCAGTAAGAGAATCTGAGTAGGGCTAGGACGAAGAAGAGATGCATCTAGGCAAGAGCATCGCCCGAGCTGCGAGTCGTGGACCCAGCATTATCACCAAGATACCATAATATTTCAACTTCGATCAATCGAGTCTGAACCAGTGTTCGATCTACCAGTATAGGGAGCCAATAGCGTTATTCGAGCAGGGATTTCGAGTCAGATTTCACAGATAAACAGACAAGTGTATATAATATTATGTAGTCATCACGATAAGAGAGTAGTATAAAAGAGCAGGCAGTTTAGCAGTACAGTAGCAGACCCCGCCTCTAGACACAGTAGATAGGTTTGGCTCAAGAGCTTGGTAGCCCAGCGCAACTGTTCTTTCACCTGATATAAAGTGACTTGTGGTTTGGATTAATATCTGTGTGGACTTGTGAACCTGAACTGTGGAATTGTGTCCGTGAATGTGTCTGTGTCCTGTGTCTTGTGTTTGTCTTGTCATTGTGTCTGTGAACGTGTTCTTGTGTGTCCTGTGTCCTGTGTTCTGTGTCCCTGTGTCCGCGAACCATCGTTGTGAGCTTGTTAAGCCAATGTGTTAGCACAACCCCGTTCCTCGGAACAAACCATGCCAGACCTTCGAGTCTGTTTCTTATACTAAGTAACCTACGTTCATCCGTGAATAAAGGAAAGTGCTCCTCAAACCAACAAAACGCACCACGCTCAACTACGAGACTATCTCGAACAGTTGAAACCTGCACGCTCAACCTAATACTTGGTTCACACCCCCGAACTTAAACTATCATTCCCATTAAGGGAAGGTGTTGTTGAGTGGTTTTGGTTAGGGTTTAGTTTTATAGAAGTTAGCTTCGTAAACCTTTCTCAAACGTGACCCATCTGCACTAGGAGTGACTGTCTTTCATCGGGATATGATGGAGGGACCAGAGGGGGAAGAAATGTTAGAGCCGGAGGGAAGAGATGAAATGGATGAGTGATGGGACCCAAAAAAATACATCAACATTACCCCAGGCACAGACATTTGTGAAGGTTGTTGTGAATTCGCTGAAAGACAGTCACTCCTAGTGTGGATGGATCACGTTCGATAAAGGTTCACGAAGCTAACTTCTATAAAACCAAACTCTAACCAAAACCACTCAACGACACCTTCCTTTAATAGGAATGATAGTTTAAGTTCGGGGGTGTAGACCAAGTATTAGGTCAAATAGCCAGGTGCATGCAGGTTTCAACCGTTCGAGAGAGTCTCGTAGTTGATTGAGCGTGGTGCGTTTTGTTGGTTCGAGGAGCGCTTTCCTTTGTTCACAGATGAACGTAGGTTGCTTAGTATAAGAAACAGACTCGAAGGTCTGGCGTGGTTTGTTCTGAGGAACGGGGTTGTGCTAACACGTTGGCTTAACAAGCTCACAACGGTGGTTCGCGGACACAGGGACACAGAACACAGGACACAGGACACACAAGAACACGTTCACGGACACAATGACAAGACAAACACAAGACACAGGACACAGACACGTTCACGGACACAATTCCACAGTTCAGGTTCACAAGTCCACACAGATATTAATCCAAACCACAAGTCACTTTATATCAGGTGAAAGAACAGTTGCGCTGGGCTACCAAGCTCTCGAGCCAAACCTATCTACTGTGTCTAGAGGCGGGGTCTGCTACTGTACTGCTAAACTGCCTGCTCTTTTATACTACTCTCTTATCGCGATGACTAAATTATATTATATACACTGGTCTGTTTATCCGTGAAATCTGACTCGAAATCCCTGCTCGAATAACGCTATTGGCTCCCTTGTTGAACGTGGGAATTGGACACGGCGTTTAGTTTAGTTTCCCCTTTCGCAATTGATACGGACCATTACACATACGGATATTATTGTATCGTGACATACGTACGAAGTCTGACGTAGTAGTGCTTCTTAGAAGTATCGGCACCTCGGCTCGGTTAAACGGCCTTCAGTAGTCTATCCGGTTACTCATAGCAGCTTAGTCGTACGGCCCGCAGGTATTGTATAAGTAGCGTCCCTCGACAAGGTTCTTCCCTATTGAGGAAGAACCTCGAATACAACGATTTACCTTTCTATAACTACGAGCTAGACACTCTCTTAGTCGTCCTCCTCGTTCGGTTTTATACCGACGTTGTCGATTCTAACATCCCTATACCGGTAGATCGAACACCGGTTCAGACTCGATGAATCGAAGTTGAAATATTATGGTATCTTGGTGATAACGCTGGGTCCGCGACTCGCAGCTTGGGTGACGCTCTTGCCTAGACGCGTCTCTTCTTCATCCTAGCCCTAATCAGATTCTCCTACTGAGGTCGGGGTCTCTTCGCGAGCGACTTATACGGTTCGTGGGCACTGTCAAACGAGGTCGGGGTCTCTTCGCGAGCGACTTATACGGTTTGTGGGCACTGTCAAACTCTCGTGGTTCAACTATATTGATCGTGTTTTGGCTGTTGCCATCTTTGATCGGACAGCTCCATCTGGAGCGCGCTTTGGCATCGGTCACCTAATTCATCTTGGTCATACTCTGGATCTGCACGGACCTCGGAGCTATAGTCGTTCGGGGTATTCGCCGCTTTTCCGTTCTCGGAGCCCTCCGCTTGCATGTGACACACACGTCCACTAATTCCAGGAATGCCGTGACAAACAAAGTGTCTCTGGAGGTGGTCGCGACCACTGAGTTCTGTCCGTGATTGCCAAACATAGATTCCTTCTAACTCCTCTGTAGTCCAAGTCAGCGTCAGTGCTTCTAGGCGGGTTCCTAGGTACTGTCTGGTTATTCGAGATCGTCTCCGTGTGAGCGCAACTCTAGCTATATGACTCACTCCGCTGAATGGGATGTATCAGTGCGCCTGGAAACATACCTGACACTGAAAGTGTCAGGGAGCGAATTGTAGTGACTGAAATTGTACTGGACACTCAGAAGATAAGTCGCGCTGACCTTGAGCCTGACACGGATCATGTCGGAGGCAGGATCAGCTGTCCCGACATTACCCGTGTCAGGCACGAAATCTTTGTGGCTGACTCTGCTCCTGCCACTGGATGTGTCAGGAGCAGCATCAGGTGCACTGACACAGGGGCGTGACAGTGTCAGATGCACCGACACGGGGGTGTGACAGTGTCAGATGCACCGACACGGGGGTGTGACAGTGTCAGGTGCATCGACACGGGGGCGTGACAGTGTCAGGTGCACCGACACGGGGGCGTGACAGTGTCAGGTGCACTGACACGGGGGCATGACAGTGTCAGGGCCACCAATACGGGCCGTGTCAGGAGCCCCGAAACGGCTCCTAACAATAAGAAAGTCAGGAGACATTTCGGGGCTACTGACACGGGTAATGTTGGGACAGCTGATCCTGCCGCCGACATACTCTGTGTCAGGCTCAAACCCAGCGCAACTTATTCTTCGAGTGTCAGGTACCATTCCAGTCACTATGATTCGCTCTCTGACACTCTTGGTGTCAGGTACGTTTCCGGGCGCACCGATACATCCCATTCGGCGGCGTGACTGGTAGCTCTCCGCGCGAGGTGTCGCAGAAGCTTCTCGGGATGTCTGCGTGATTGTTTATACTGAAAATCGCAAAATAGCTGTGTTTCACATGTGGCTGTCTTCACGGCTTATCATCGCCTTTGCAGCTGCTTTGTCTTTCCTCATCTGTATGAATGTAGCAGTGAGTTCAAGGAGGACATGGTACAGCTGTTCATGCTGATTCTTCATGCCGGCGATATTCTTGATGAGCTCTGAAATATCTGCCGTCGACTTGAATCGCGTGAAGTTGTCGAGGATAAATTTGATTGTTATGTCGGGAAGGAAGTCGGCGAGTGGTGTAAAATCCATGCCTGGATCCGAGGTTTCGGACCAGACCTGAAGTCGAAATTCTTCGAGGCGAGTGGTGCCGGCCGTCTTCATGTCTTTAGTGAGTTGTTGAGCCTGTGGCATATCAGAAGCAGCCTTTTTGACCTTCGAGGGAGGGGTGTAAACCTCACTCAATGTCTCAGGGAGACAGTCACTGCACCGGCAACGAGCCGGACGAGGAGTGGGCGGGTTGGCGACACATGTCCCGCATGGGCAGCTGGGATCGGTTGCTGGGTTCCCGTACAGCTGATCTTGTATAGCGGGGTTGCAGCAGCTGGTGATGATTTCGGCAAGTGTGCGATCCATTGCCACTGCACCGTCTTTCTTTTTGCGTCGGCGGCATTCTGAGCATCGCTCTGCAAAACGATTTTGACAGCCTTGGCGCAGCAGAGTGAGGAGATGTAAAAAATAGCACGTGGATTGGAAACACCAGGGCGCGCACATCCCCGCTTTTGGACGAGGCTCCCCGACCTGAATCACTGTCTTCACCACCGGTATGTCATTCCCTTTTTGTTGCTACAACAACTTGGCACCGCAGATCTGACTTGAAGAGCGCAATTGTCGCCAGATTTTCTTCGGCCGAATTGATGGAGTGGTAGGTGCGGACACGAAGTTCTCAATTGACATCAACTGGGAGAAGTGTGTTGAGATAGATTTTAATTCGGAAGACCAGGCTGATGGTCGCGCCAAAAATGAGGGTCTTGTCATTATTTTTGACAACCCACGCCAGTTCGGGGAAGTTCAACCCTTCAATGCTGGAGTGGAGGGTTCGAAAAAGAATCTGGATGTCATGCCGTGCATTCGAACATCGAATAAGATGGAATTCCCCATGGTTGACACCAAGCAGTGCATAAATGGCATCTGCCACTTTCGGATCGTCCAAGAGGGTTGCCGTGAGCCCGATAATTGGTATTCCACGCAGGAACCGGGCACGCATAAGACCAATCTGCGTGAAGGCCTTCCGAAATGAAATCCCCCCATAGGACAAGCAGATGGATTTCATCAACTCCGAGGGCGCAAAGACAGTCAAAGAAAGGACCGTGCTTGAGCAAGTCTTGGAAGCCCTTCGAAATGAGCTGTTTGGGGCCAAGAATGAGCATAGATATGCCTTTTCGAGCCTTGACCCAAAGATCTTCATTTCGGAGTTCTCAGGCAGATGCAACTGTTTCTGCGTTGATCATGAGTGCAGAGATGCCGAGTTTTGTCATGTTCTCCTCCTATGGATGCTTAGTTGGGTAACTTGGATAAAGGGATCAGATCCTCGGAACTTACCATTTGTTGCTCTATCGAGTTAGTTGGGCACACAATGACAATTGCTGGATCTTTTGGGAATGTCATGGCAGGGCAAAGGGACGGATTGGCAGCGACAGCTATCATGACGAGAAGTGTCAAGAAAAGGAAGCCCGTCTTGCCAGATCCGGTAGGGGTGACGACTACGAGGTCGATTTTGTCGAGAACCTTGCAAACACCATCAATTTGGTAGCTGTGCAGCTCGAATGTGGGCAGGACTCCAAGCAAGATTTTTCGGACCAGAGCAAAGCCCTCGGGGGTATAAAAATGGAAGGAATCGCGAGCTTGTTTATGCATCACGTGGCTGATGTATCTCCGTGATTTGACCGCCCATGGCGACCTGCCATCAAAACACAGACTAGGCAGTAGCAGAGCTGGGAATACGGACACGTGCTCACGTGCTCGTGCACATCGGACATGTCGCAAAGCAGAGAGGTGTAGAAAGGAGGGTGGACCACCAGAAAGACGACTTTTAGCGTCGTTGTAGTAACCCCCGCCACCCGCCCATTTTTTATTTCAGAGGGGGATGACCTGCGTGTCCAGAATGGCCCGTCGGTCCGAACCAGCCCGTCAATCTGACGATCCTAAGGAATTTTAAGTCCCAGCGAAATCATAGCTACAGAGTCAGCGTGCGTGTCTTCCTTATACTAAACCAGTCTGCGTCTGCCTCGACTCCTCGGGTTCCAGGATCGCCAACTCCCGTCCACGTTCCCGTAAAGTGTTGTTCAGCTCGCACGTCTTACAAGATGACTCTTGTCTGCTGCAAGCCCAGCAGCAAGTCCATTTTCATGTTGCGCACAACATAAATTGAAGCAGCACCCTCCTTGGATTCCATGTACAGGGGCATTTCACGTATCCCGACAGGTAAGATGGTATAACTTCATCCGGATGCCTTCCTGCGGTTTCGCGAGACCAGGTACTGAGTGTTAAACAAGCAAGCACAGAGGTCTGGAGTCAACAGTAAGAACTCTGTCAGATTGCATGAGAGAGAACTACTTGCCTGGAGTCAACAGTAAGAACTGAAGATCCAGGACAATGCTACTCTACTTATATACCTATGAAGACAATAAGAGTAGCTAGAACAATAAGATGTGTACCAACACAATAAGAACAATAAGAACAATAGAGACAAGATATGTATCAAGACAATAGAGACAATAGAGACAATAAGATCTGTATCTGACATCTGTCAGATATGTATCAGATCTGTATCATAAAGGATCAATCAGGATCAAAGAAGAAGGATCATAAGGATCAGGAATAGGATCAGATAGGATCATAAGTAAGGATCAGATAGGATCAGATAAGTATCATAAGAGCGAGAATGATAGAGTCAGAAACAGGTTCCAACACTCCCCCGGGACGAGACCAGTCTCGCCATTCATCTCCCCCGCAAACCAATCATGGTGCGCAATTTGTCTACAGTGGGACGAGGGAGAGACTTCGTTAGGATATCTGCCAGCTGCTCTTGAGTAGGCACATATTGAGGTGCAATAGAACCCTTGGCCACTTCGTCGCGAAGCCAATAATGAGCAAGGTCAAGGTGCTTCATACGACCATGATGCTCTGGGTTTTTAGCAACTCGAATAGCAGACTGGTTATCCATCAGAAGGGGCGAAGGCCCAGACACTCCATAGCCCAATTCAAACAGCAGATTGCGAATCCACTTGATCTCCTTTCCAGCTTCCAAAGCAGCAATGTATTCTGCTTCAGTAGTGGAAAGAGAGACCGTGGTTTGCAATTTGCTCCGCCAGCTCACTGGGCCACCAGCCATCATCACCAGATAACCACCAGTGCTTTTTCCAGTGTCTTTGCAGCCACCATGATCAGCGTCAGAGAAGGTGTCAAAGGGGTGTTGTGAAGGTGATGGTTTGGCGTGTTTGGAGTAGGTGCAGCGGTAGTCAAGAGTTCCCTTGACGTAGCGGAAAAGGTGTTTAGCTGCTTTCCAGTGTTCTTCGCCAGGGTTGCAATTAAACCGAGCCAGCACTCCGACAGTGTGCGCAATGTCAGACCGAGTTTGGATTGCCAGATGCATCAGAGAGCCAACAGCAGATATGTAAAGGCTGCCATACTTCTTGGCTTCCTCTGAGGTCTTGGCACCCATCTCTTTGGTCAAGATCAGACCAGGCAACATCGGAGTGCTAACGGGATGGCAATCAGACATGTTGTACTGCTCAAGCATGTCTACAGCGTACTGGCGCTGCGAAAGATGGATGTCTCCAGTATCAGAGTCGCGCTCAATCTTGATACCCAACAGGAACTCTGTGGGACCAAGATCCTTGACTTTGAATGATGAGCCAAGTTGAGCAATGACCCGGTCAATTTCAGCATCATCCTTTGCACAGATCATGCCGTCATCAACATACATAGGGAGGATGATGCGCACCGTGCCATCAAAGTAGATATAGCACGAGCGATCAGACTGGAGACAGCAGAAGCCCATCTCAAGCAGCTTTTCGCTTAACTTCTTGTTCCATTGTCGGCCAGCCTGCTTCAGTCCATAAAGAGACTTGTGCAGTTTAAGAAGCTGGCCACGCTCTCCTTGTGGAAATCCTTCGGGCTGAGTCATATAGACGTCCTCCTCCAGATCTCCATTCAGGTAAGCGGATGAGAAGTCAATGGAACGAAGCTTAAGATCATGCTGAGCAGCCAGCGCAAGAATGATGCGGAGTGTGGCAGGTTTGAATGTAGGGGAGAATATCTCGTTGTAGTCAACTCCGGCACGCTGTCCACGGCCATCGGCAACGAGTCTGGCCTTGTAGCGCTCAATAGAGCCATCAGACCTGTGCTTGATAACAAAGACCCACTGGGAACGAATGGGCTTCACATCAGGTGGTGCATCAACAACATCCCAAGTGCAGTTCTCAAGAAGAGAGTTAATCTCGGATACTGCTGCTTCTTCCCACAGATGAGCATCGGCTCGCCGAAGTGCCTCGTAGTATGTGCGGGGATTGCCAGATTGTACAGCTGAGAATGCAAGCTGCACATGTGCATAGTTGGCCGCACGAAGCAAGTAGCTGCTTGGATCCCCCTCATGCGCAACAATGAGAACATTGCCTGGTTCAAGCATCAATTCATCATCACTGTTCATTTCATCAGGTGGAGGTGAAGCAGGCACAGGTGCAGGTGCAGCCTTAGGCACCTTCCACCACTCCTCTGGAGTGCGATGTGCAGTTGTCTGATTGTGAAAGCGACGGCGTGCTGCAACACCAATTGGGGAAGGAGGAGGTGACTGCTGAGCTGGAGGTGCATGAGGCACAGGATCTGGTGAATTTGGGCGAGTTGATGGCGGTGAATGAGCAGGGGAAGGAGCTGGAGAAGGTGGATTGGGAGCTGGTGCAGGAGGTGCTCGATGAACACCAGAATGGCCCTCATCATCTCCCCCGTCATCGTGCACGACTGGCAGCTTGAACGGAGGAAGATTGACAATGGGTGATGCAGGACCCTTGGGACAAAGTGCCATGAGTTGAGGCTTGTCACCAGGAAAGTAGCGCTCGTCAAAGACGGCGTGTTCGGATGTGACCATGCGTCTGGTAACAGGGTTGAAGAACAACCATCCTTTGTATTCAGTGGGATATCCCACAAAAACACACTTCTGGCAATGAATCCCAGAAGCATCTCTCTTGTCCTTCTGCACATGCACATAGGCAAGGCAGCCCCACACCCGAAGATGTGACACGTCAGGCTTTTCATTGTGCCAAAGCTCATATGGAGTGGTATCCTCTGGAATGTGAGCATTTGAATGCATATTGGCAACATGAATATAAGCTGCTACTGCAAGTGCCTTAAACGATGGTGGCAGGTTTGCTTCATGTAGCATGGCTGTAGCGTGCTCATCAACAGTGCGATTTCCACGCTCTGCAGTCCCGTTCTGTTGCGGTCTGTTCCTCGTCGAATGACGACGCACAATGCCCTCAGAGGCGAGATAATTCTCAAACTCCTTGGACATGTACTCTCCACCTTCATCGTCTTGCAGTGCCTTGATTTTACGTCCAAAGTGATTCTCAGCATAAGCTTTGAATACCTTGAAAGCAGCAAATGTACCACTCTTGCGCTTCATATGCATTGCAGCTTTGAAGCCAGTGTGATCATCAATGAAGAGGACACGATATCTCCACCCCTCACGAGTGTAGATCTTGTATTCCTTCAGATCAGAGTGTATTAGATCAAGAGGCGCACTTGCACGATGTCCAGTAGAAGGAAAAGGAGCCGCATTCAGCTTGCCTGCAATACATGGCTCGCAGATTGGATCTGGCTTCTGGTTTGAAGTGATCTCCGCACCAGTTACCAACTTCTTGCTCAAGATCTTCTGAGTATCAGAATGATGACCAAGTCGACGATGCAACAGGTCCAGATCAAGAGGCAAGGTGCTAACCGTGAGCAAAGCCGAATCAGAACTAGCCTCTTCTCTCACATATGCCTGGTTCTTCTCATTGATGTCTGCTTCAAAGAGGTGTTCTCCACCTCGACTGAAGAAGATGGTAGATCCCTCCATGAGGATAGAGTATCCATGGATGCGAGACAGATAGGTGGTGGAGATGAATGAGATGGTGCGATAAACCAGGAACATACAGGACATGTGAGAGACAAATGTTTCGTCTGTCACGGCCAGGCCGCAACAAAGTTTCTCCAATCAGTTCAGAGTATAGAATGACTCCGTTTGCGACTTGGATGGGCACTCTGTATGGACGGGGGTTCAACAAACGATCCTTGTCAGGAGTCATATGTGAAGTGCACCCAGAATCTGAGTTCCATCTTTTGTCGACAACTGATATAATGGAGGAGAAATCAGAAGCATTTGAGGCAAAATGGGACACTGCTGCAACATCCGGGGTAGGCTGCTTCACATACTCGAGAAATTCTGAGCAGTGGAGAAGAACATGAGTGCCCTTGCCACAAAACAGACAAATAGGGAAATGGGATGGATGTGCAGCAGGAGACATAGTGGATTAATGGGATGGATGGATTTGAGAGAAAGGATGGGACTAGCAAAGCCAGTCTCAGAGTCAATGAGATGCACAAAGTGCACAAAAGGATGATGTGGATATGCTAAAACCAAATGCCAAAATAGCAAATGGCGTCCTCAGGAGTGTGTGTGGAAAGAGAAGGATGTAGGTAATGGATGTAGCAACAGTAACTGATTCTAATGAACACCCAGTTGTAAGGCACTTAGGCCCTAATCCCAGAATCAACGGATTGACTACCGTTTGTTTCCTGGAGAATCAAAGACTGCCTCGCAAAGAGGATTGGTCCCAACAGTTGATGCTCCTAACTACAAAGGTCACACACACACTATAAGGACGTAGAGAGTGATGCAGAATGCGCAGTAGATGGATGAGTATCTCAAAATAGACTCAGAAGGGCGGGGCCCATAACCTGTTAAACAGGCAAGCACAGAGGTCTGGAGTCAACAGTAAGAACTCTGTCAGATTGCATGAGAGAGAACTACTTGCCTGGAGTCAACAGTAAGAACTGAAGATCCAGGACAATGCTACTCTACTTATATACCTATGAAGACAATAAGAGTAGCTAGAACAATAAGATGTGTACCAACACAATAAGAACAATAAGAACAATAGAGACAAGATATGTATCAAGACAATAGAGACAATAGAGACAATAAGATCTGTATCTGACATCTGTCAGATATGTATCAGATCTGTATCATAAAGGATCAATCAGGATCAAAGAAGAAGGATCATAAGGATCAGGAATAGGATCAGATAGGATCATAAGTAAGGATCAGATAGGATCAGATAAGTATCATAAGAGCGAGAATGATAGAGTCAGAAACAGGTTCCAACACTGAGGCCCAGAATTTGGACATAAGAGTAATATTGGCACCAGAATCCAGGCGGCCTCTAATAGCTCCATGCTCGAGCAATCCCACCCTGACCTTGATGTGCAGTGCTTGAGCACGTCTGGAAGTTGCCTCACGTTGCAGGCATTGTAGATGGTGGCCCCGTTTCTGGAGATAGAGAGGTGGGCAGTTCTGCTATGTAGGCAGTTTTCCGACGCAGTCTTGGAGGCAAGACCGGGGGATCCTCGCTTTTCACTGCTCCCCCCTTGTCATGCGTCTTGGAGGGCTTTGTGAACGCCTCGCAACGGGGGCGGTTCCTGTTCATTCCTTAGTGCCACAGATGAACAGCCTTATCGACAGTAGACACGTCCACCACGAACGCCCTCCTTAGATTCCACTGGAGAGGAAGGGTCGGCAGCAGCAGCCGTAGACTTAATGTCAGGCGCTTCCTCAACGACAGGGGCTCCTCCCTGTTCTTAGGGTTTGCATTCGAGCAAGCGCGAGAAGATTCCACTTTGACAATGAAAGCTACATACACCAGTCTTTCCTTCTCTTCTTCAGTGAGGCCAAGTGCTAGTGCAGTCCCGAGCAACATGTTTAGGGCTGGTGCAGATGTAGCATTCGTCATTAGGAGGACGCGAGCTGACTCGAGAGTTGTCGTAACCGTTTACGATCTTACTGTTATATCCGTGTCAAGGGGAGAGAAAGGAAGGAGAGGGGATGATAGGTTCCGGATGGGTTATGGCCGGGCTCGGGAATGCCGGAGGTCAACGGAAGCAAACGGGAGAAGATTCCAGAACACGGATATGGACCACTACACCACAGCTAGGTTTAAGGGTGAGCGTACTATCTGGTTGGCTAGGAATGGAGGAGGAGGGAAAGGGAGACGACCGAGGGTTACTGGAAGTGAAAGCCGGTAAGCCGGAGGAGAAATCGCTGAAGGCCGGACAAAGTCCGGTAAGCCGGAGGTGATATGCCGAAGGCCGGGCGATGTCCGGTAATCCGGAAGTTATGCCGATGTCTGAGATGGAGTCCGACAAGTAGGGAAGTTCACAGATGTATAAGTCCGGACGTCCGGGATAAGGTTTTCAACAAGTCTGGTCGTCGGACGGAAGACGGAAGTCGAGTCCATCGGCCGGAGTACTCGGACGTTGGAGGAAGTGTCAAGACAACGGAGAATGACTGAAAGTCAAGCAACGTTAATAATCAATCTAAAGTACATGATCATAATCTAGACATTTTATAGTAATAGCGGAGGTAAGTATATATAAGGAAATTGATTGAAGAACAAGGGGAGAATAAAAAGAGAACATAGCTTTTTGTATAAGTACAAGGGAGATGACGGATTGAGAACATAGAGCATGTGTGTATAACAGGAGTGCATGTGGAGATCTACCACTAAGGCGGATAGGCGGTTGCGTGAAAACTCGTCATCGGCCGAAGGGCCGGATGAAGTCCAATAAGAGCCAGAGCATTCCGGAGAAGACTGGAACGTTAAGCTGGAAGAGGACGGAGATGAACGGGTGATAACCGGAGGTCATCCGGTCGTAGTCCGGATGTCGTCAGGGGTTGAGCCGGAGGTAAACCGGCATAGACCGGGAGTTTGCCGGGAGTTGACTGGGAGTTGACCGGAAGAAGACCGGAGGTTATCGGAATGTATACCGGAGTATACTGGAAGTGGTCGGATGAGGTCCAGATGAGTCCGTGGTGGTACGGGATGTAACACTTACAACAACGTTTGTCGGCGGCCATAGAGGACTTGACCAGTTCCTTCTGTCTCTTCCTCCTCCGACTCATTCCCAAGGTGCTCCAGGACTGTATCGGCCACCTTCACAGATTGGGGATGGAAGCATTGAGACGGTGCAAGAACCAATGCACGTCCTTTTTGCTGTTTTTGTGATTCCTAGGCCCATTCTATAAACAACCAATGGATTGCAACACAGTATCTTGGAGTTACTATAAGCTAGTACTCAAGACCTCTGTTCGGTGACATAGAGGAGAGTCAGAGCGAGCTCCAGCTGCTGGCTGTAGTGCTGTGGCAACGCTAGTGGGACGCACTAGCGCTAGGCCCAGTACATTATCAACTGGAGATATAAACAATTGCCCATACATTCATTGAGGAATATTCAGACAAGGAACCCAACGAGACCAGACATTGTGAATTGCCCTAGCGCGAGTATTTGATTGATTACCATCGATTGAGGTGGCCCTAGCTGTTCAGGAGATGTGCTAGCATTGCTCCTAGGCTAAGAGGAACCTTAATTACAGTAGACAAGGAACTAAAGCACTTGTTTCGAGCCCTGCTCACTCAGAATGACCTTAAATGAACAGGCAGTGCAGGCTAGGACACAAGGAGTTGTTCCTAGGGCACTTGCACAGGAAGGATTCAATGCCAAGAGCTTGAATTATGGCTCGCGCTCAATGTACGGAAGTTCCCAGACATATTCCCACGCATTTGATCCGGTGCCGTTGCCTGTGTGATTACGTAGACCACTCTGTAAAGAACAGCATCCCATTGGCTCGGAGTAGCTAGTGGATATGTGGGGCCATGGCAGTGCACTTTGACTAGTGAAATTATGCACTGGCCCAGAGTTTGACAGAAGCCGAGAGGCTACGCACTCTCGGAAGACCAACAATTGCAAATTCCCACGATTTGACAGCAGAAGAATGTCAGCAGCCATTGGATGATGACTGAGCACCACAGGGATCATGAGGAATTGCCCCGGCATCCCTAGAACACTTGTCATTTATGTTTATTCACCATTTGCCCTGTAGTAGTATATAAGCACACTGTAAACTCCATAGCAAAACAGGATATCATCGCACCTCAGTCTAGGTGGAACTGTGAGCTGTAGCAATCATGGAACTGTCCTGATTCGCTCGCTTTCTAGTCCCTAGGACAGTGGTGGTGCTGGTAGTCCCCAGATTGCTTATGGAGATTTATTCTATCTCTGTTTGTAGTCTGTATTGAAACCAAGAACTATTTGACTTTGGAACCTTGTGTTTGATTGACTCAGGAAGTAACGAGTGTGATTAGCTTGAGAAAGCTCACAGGGAGTTGACTCGAGTGGTCTTGAGTTAAATAAGACCTGGATTCGCGTTGTTGGTCCCTAGGGATCTCCACGTACAAAACAAGGGTGTTCACCTTGCTAGGAGCGATCATGACTTGTCAGTAACTTTGCCTTCACCCCGGATCGGCCCTAGCGCCATCCGTAGTGTGTTGGATCGACCTACTGGACGCTTGTGGTGTTTCTTGTAAAGCCTTAACAGAAGAAGATGAGTAAGGTTAATCTGTCCTAGTCGGATTGCCACTGTTAAACAGGCAAGCACAGATGTCTGGAGTCAACAGTAAGAACTCTGTTAGATTGCATGAGAGAGAACTACTTGCCTGGAGTCAACAGTAAGAACTGAAGATCCAGGACAATGCTACTCTACTTATATACCTATGAAGACAATAAGAGTAGCTAGAACAATAAGATGTGTACCAACACAATAAGAACAATAAGAACAATAGAGACGAGATATGTATCAAGACAATAGAGACAATAGAGACAATAAGATCTGTATCTGACATCTGTCAGATATGTATCAGATATGTATCATAAAGGATCAATCAGGATCAAAGAATAAGGATCATAAGGATCAGGAATAGGATCACATAGGATCATAAGTAAGGATCAGATAGGATCAGATAAGTATCATAAGAGCGAGAATGATAGAGTCAGAAACAGGTTCCAACAGCTTCCACGCTAGTGTGGCATGCAGTCCTCAGGCGGGTTTGTGAAGACTCGCCTCTCTCTATTCCTGTCCCACTTGGCGGAATTTCCGAGCCCAGGGCGCTTCCACGCTAGCGTGGCATGCAGCCCTTGGGCGGGTTTGTGGAGAGACGCCTCTCACTGGAGCCCAGGGCGCTTCCACTCTAGTGTGGGGTGCAGCCCTCGGGCGGGTTCATGGAGAAACACCTCTCACCGCTGTATCTTCTTTCCTGTCCCACCCGAAGTGCGGAATTGTCGAGCCCAGGGCGCTTCCACGCTAGCCACTACACCCAGTAACACTTTTGCAAAAGGCCAGATATGTAACAGCACGGTCTTTTGCAAAGGAACCTAGTTAACTCTTATCTAGCTCTTATCACCTCTTATCTCTTCCCAAATAGGCTTATCTTTGTTATCTTTGACACTATGTTATTATTTTTATTCTGAAGGTTGATCTGGACCTTACCCAATGTTGGCACATCAATCTGCAATGACCTATTATCAAATATCTAATCTACACTGATCCATTATCAATGGTCTATTATTAAATATCTAATCTACAAGCTCGTCTGGTGTAGTAGTATTTTCTTGTAAATTGTTTGGTCAATTTTAGCAAGATTTATTGAGGCTTTCCCAAAATGAAAGTACCTCTAAATGGCAACCACCAAAGAAAAGGAACAATTTAAATGGGACCGTCGCTTGTCACGGAGAATACACCTTTCGGTGAGGGCAGATCGGCTGGAAGCAGGAGATATCAATACCCTGCTATCTGAGCTATTATAGTGCCCCTTTGGGCCATTGTACCACTTACCTAGACGCTTTGCAAAAGACCGTGCCGTTACATAACATGGGCTTTTGCAAAGAGATTACTGTACCAGCTGAGCGGCCACGGGTGCGGGCGGCAGAACTGTCTTCATGTCCTGCATGACCACGTCATCGTCGGGCAGCATCTGCCCAATGCCGTGTTGATAAGCCGTGAAAACAGCCACACGTGAAACGCAGCTATTTTGCGATTTTCAGTATAAACAATCACCCAGACATCCTGAGAAGCTTCCGCGAAGCCTCGTGCGGAGAGCTACCAGTCATATAGCTAGAGTCGCGCTCACACAGAGACGATCTCGAATAACCAGACAGTACCTAGGAACCTGCCTAGAAGCACTGACGCTGACTTGGACTACAGAGGAGTTAGAAGGAATCTATATTTGGCAATCGCGGACGGAACTCAGTGGTCGCGACCACCTCCAGAGACACTTTGTTTGTCGCGGCATTCCTGCAATTAGTGGACGCGTGTCGGTCTATGATGAATCGTAGAGGGAATTGTCGGACCAAAACCGGAGGATGGATGATCAGCCGAAGGTGATTCTTCGAGGTCAGTGTTGGAACCTGTTTCTGACTCTATCATTCTCGCTCTTATGATACTTATCTGATCCTATCTGATCCTTACTTATGATCCTATGTGATCCTATTCCTGATCCTTATGATCCTTGTTCTTTGATCCTGATTGATCCTTTATGATACATATCTGATACATATCTGACAGATGTCAGATACAGATCTTATTGTCTCTATTGTCTCTATTGTCTTGATACATATCTCGTCTCTATTGTTCTTATTGTTCTTATTGTGTTGGTACACATCTTATTGTTCTAGCTACTCTTATTGTCTTCATAGGTATATAAGTAGAGTAGCATTGTCCTGGATCTTCAGTTCTTACTGTTGACTCCAGGCAAGTAGTTCTCTCTCATGCAATCTAACAGAGTTCTTACTGTTGACTCCAGACCTCTGTGCTTGCCTGTTTAACAGTCAGAAAGCCGACATCCTAAACCAAGCTCCTCTCCGGAGTGCAGGGTACCCACTGAAAGACAGTCAGTCACTCCTAGTGCAGATGGATCATGTTCGAGAAAGGTTCACGAAGCTAACTTCTATAAACCCAAACCCTAACCAAAACCACTCAACAACACCTTTCCTTAATAGGAATGATAGTTAAGTTCAGGGGTGCAGACCAAGTATTAGGTCAAATAGCCAAGTGCATGCAGGTTTCAACTGTTCGAGAGAGTCTCGTAGTTGAGTGTGATGCATTTTGTTGGTTCGAGGAGCGCTTCCCTTTGTTCACGGATGAACGTAGGTTGCTTAGTATAAGAAACAGACTCGAAGGTCTGACGTGGTTTTGTTCCGAGGAACGGGTTTTTGCTAACACATTGGCTTAACAAGCTCACAACGGTGGTTCGCGGACACAGGGACACAAAACACAGGACACGGGGCGCACAGGGGCACGTTCGCGGACGCGATGGCGGGGCGGACGCGGGGCGCGGGATGCAGGCACGTTCACGAACACAATTCCACAGTTCAGGTTTACAAGTCCACACGGATATTAATCCAAACCACAAGTCACTTTATATCAGATGAAAGAACAGTCGCACTGGGCTACTGAGCTCTCGAGCCAAACCTATCTACAACACTGCTGTGTCTAGAGGCGGGGTCTGCTACTGTACTGCTAAACTGCCTGCTCTTTTATACTACTCTCTTATCGCGATGACTAAATTATATTATATACACTGGTCTGTTTATCCGTGAAATCTGACTCGAAATCCCTGCTCGAATAACGCTATTGGCTCCCTATACCAGTAGATCGAACACCGGTTCAGACTCGATTGATCGAAGTTGAAATATTATGGTATCTTGGTGATATCCTGGGTCCGCGACTCGCAGCTCGGGTGACGCTCTTGCCTAGACGCGTCTCTTCTTCATCCTAGCCCTATTCAGATTCTCCTACTGAGGTCGGGGTCTCTTTGCGAGCGACTTATATGGTTCACGGGCACTGTCAAACTCTTGCATTTCAACTATATTGATCGCGTTTCGGCTGTTGCCATTTTTGATCGGACAGCTCCACCTGGAGCATGCTTTGGCATCGGTCACCTAATTCATCTTGGTCATACTCCGGATCTGCACGGACCTCGGAGTTATAGCTGTTCGGGGTATTTGCCGCTTTTCCGTTCTCGGAGCCCTCCGCTTGCATGTGACACACGCGTT
The DNA here is from genome assembly GCA_014925785.1 of Mycena galopus ATCC 62051. Taxonomy (NCBI): domain Eukaryota; kingdom Fungi; phylum Basidiomycota; class Agaricomycetes; order Agaricales; family Mycenaceae; genus Mycena; species Mycena galopus. Next base: position 49,070 of record WIQG01000242.1, read on the forward strand.
GATAAGCCGTGCAAATAAGCAGCATGCAAACATCCCAGAGCAGTTACTGTGAGCCTCGAACAGATAACTACCAGTCACATAGCTAGAGTTGTTCTTCCTCGATGGAGACTCCTCGAATAACCGAACAGTACCTAGGACCCCGCCTAGATGAGCTGAAGCTAGACTTGGACCAAGAGGAAGTGAAGATATTATATTTGGTGCCATACCAAGTGTTCGCGGCAGTTTCAAAATGTCCGCGACGGTTTCAAACCCACCTCCAGGGACCAGTGTTATTTATGCATGCATTCCGAGATTGGGAGACGTGTTTTGATCACATGTCAACATCACATGATGGACCATGATCCAGAAGGCCCAGACTCCAGTCTGGACAAGCTAAATTCGTTCAAGGAATGCTCCGAGATCAAGTGTCAACCTGTCCGATCATGACAGCTGTCATGGTCAAACCAAGAGAAGTTGAATCCAGTTTAACACACAGAGAATGAAGCATTGAGGAGGAACCTAGTCTTTCGAGACCCACTACTAGGACTCACAAGAAAGAGGCATCCTTACCTGGACAGTAGTCTGGAGGAATCTCAGAGGGATCTAGAATTGTGATCATGGGAGCAACAAAGTGACAAGCTGTCCAATCGCGACAGTTTCCAAAGTGATCGAGAATGGTTGAGCTCTGCTCAACAGAGGTCCAAGCTAGGCTGAAGGCCTCCTTGAAGAGTCCCCGTTGAGTTCAAGATATACTACCTGGGCTCAGTTGAAGAAGACAAGGAGCAGCAAGAGGAACTTTGGTCTTCAGCAGACACAGTCCCATAACAACCCAAATTTCGATCGCAACCTGTCGCTTTGACATCCAACAGATAGGGGGAACCAGTAGCATTAATAGAGCAGATCATTCGAGTCAGAATCTCGGTTAAACGGACTTTTATCACATAATAATGTACAGCAATCGATCAGAGAGAGTAGTATATAAGGGCACAAGTTGGGAGGGTTCAGCAGCGAATCTGGGGAGCTACCAGCCCTCACACGCACTTGGCAGGTTGCCAGTGTGGGTAAAGAGGTCTTAGCTCAGAGAAGCAGTAGCTTATCCATCGCGAATGGGGACTTAGACAATGGATATGGATTTGATTGAACAAGTTGTGTTTGATTGAACTGTGTGATGTGTCTCGAGCGTTTGCGTCCGCGATTGAAATGAACTGTGTTAGTGAACTGTGTCCTGTGTGTCTTGTGTGTCCTCGAACGTGTCTTATGTGTTCGTCTTGTCATTGTGTCTGTGTCAGTGTTCCTGTGTGTCCTGTGTCCTGTGTTCTGTCCGCGAACCATGTTGTGAGCTCGCTGAGCCAACATGTTAGCAAAAGCCTTGTTCCTCGGAACAAAACTGCGCCAGTCCTTCGAGACTGTTTTACTTTGACAAACCAAACTCTCGTTCCTCGGAACAAAACAACGCTGGTCCATCGAGGCCATTATCTGCACAAAACTGTACACACTTCGAGATTGTGAACTCCAAGTTCCTCTCTGAGTTTGACAATGCCCAAAAAGTGAACATGACTTCTCTGCTCGACGACTTGACCAGTCGCAGACGGAGGTCCTAATTTGAGGACAATGGAATCTATGCTATAGGACCTAATACTTGGTTCTCACCCCCGAACTTGCACACATCTCGCTCTTGGCAAAAGAGGGAGTTGATTTGGTTTTTAGTTGGTTGGTATATTTTTGGGTGACCTCTGGGTCAGTTGAGGATATATTGGCTTGTAGAAGCTAGAGTGACTTCCAACCGCGCATGAGTCTGATACCTTTCAGCGTCCACTAATTCCAGGAATGCTGCGACAAACAAAGTGTCTCTGGAGGTGGTTGCGACCACTGAGTTCCATCCGCGATTGCCAAATATAGATTCCTTCTAACTCCTCTGTAGTCCAAGTCAGCGTCAGCGCTTCTAGGCGGGTTCCTAGGTACTGTCTGGTTATTCGAGATCGTCTCTGTGTGAGCGCGACTCTAGCTATATGACTGGTAGCTCTCCGCGTGAGGTGTCGCGGAAGCTTCTCAGGATGTGTGTGTGATTGTTTATACTGAAAATCACAAAATAGCTGCGTTTCATGTGTGGCTGTTTTCACGGCTTATCATCTCCTCCACCCTTTAAGTTTGACTGTCCCCAGTCAACCCGTTGGCTATCACATTCGTGTTACATGGTCACTTCCAATTAAGCTTGTCAAATTATGTCAAACAATTTTGGTCGAGGACGTCATCCTCGACCGGTTTGACTCTTAAAATTCAACCAAGTCCCTTCCAGTTATGTTTCCGCGGGAGCTAATCCCTTTTTGGCAGTAAATCCGGTGCTCACACGCTAAGCGAAGCTAGCCGAGTCAGATCAGCCCACTTGATCCGCAGCTGATTTTGACCGTGGTAGACATCCAGCCCCTGTCCCGTTTGGGTCATCGTATTCTACTTGGGTCCTTCCTTGGTGACTTCTGCGGCAGTATTTCTGGTCCGTTTAGACCGTCTAGGATTCGCCTCGTCATGCACCGGGGTTGGCTCTATATCCTTCTCCTCCTCGGAGTATTCGGTTGACTTGAACTGAGTTGACAACTCGTCCGCGTCCATCTCGTGCCAGTCGGGAACTAGTCTACTTGTACGGTGGAATTGCAGGTCCTTCCCAAGGAACTTGTCATCCTCACCATCAGTCTTGGCCAGCTCTTCCAACTTCTCCTTGTTCAAATCAATGAGGTCCAGGATCATCCTCTGAAGATCCAGGCTCTTCCTTGCCATGTACAGCACCACTCTGAACTGAGCAATCTTCCCATGGAACATAGCGCCATTCCTTTCACAGCACAAGTATGACCCTCCTTTGGTCCTTCTTGTAACAGCTCCTATTTTCGCTATGTACGTAGTATGTAGCACTGCCGCTCAACCGGTAGAATTGCCGTTCAACCGGCAGATTGTACTTGTATAAATAGTCCGTAGTCTCTTTCTTTTCCTTTTCCTTTACGCGCGCGCCTAAGTTAGGCGCGCACTAGTCAGACAGTAGTAGTCATGTGTACATATATAGCCTCGGAGTTAAGTCCGAGAATACACTTTCTTCTTACTCTAAACTTGCGTGATCGCTTAAGCTTTCCTCGACCCTCTTAACGGTCTTGAATGCTGGGGCGCTACCTCAAGAAACGATAAGTGTCAGTCTAGGCTACCTGCTACACGCTATCCGTCGACTGCTAGCTGCTCTTAGTCCAATATTGGCTGTTACGTGACTCGCTACTCGAGAGGATATTCCGCTCAGGAACAGTGACCCAGTACCTAGGATATTCCAAGGCTACTGCTGGGTCTCTGGTTGCGTTTACACCATTCAGACCCTACTCGCCAGAGGCTCTCTCGGTGCTCCTACCCAACTATAAATATTTGTGGATAGAGAGCATTCGCCACGTCCTACAAAGGTGGACACATTGGGAAGCACCGACACCCTGGCCGATTTATCGAACGAGCGCACTGACGCGGTCACTGCTGACTCTTGGAGGAGGGATCCCCCGCCTCATCTTCATTCGAACCTCCCTGACTCTCCAGCGTTTGCATCCACAAATTCCCGACGAGTACGGTTCGAGTCTACGAACACGGCTACCCCGCTCTCGGAGCGCCGAATGCTACCACTTTCCTTCGATCCCTCTAGACGACGAGTCCCCTCTCTTCGTCCGACACGAGGCAAACACCTGTGGTCCGACACGCGATATACACGAGGCGACCACCGAATTACCGGTTCTTCGCCCCACAATCGATCGGAGTTAGTAGTTTCTCCAGTGAAATTCTCAGGGAATATGGCGAACCGGAGTCAAGAAGATCGAAGTTTGAGAGACGATGACGGAGGACGCATGGAGCAGCTGGTGCGGGAGTATGAATTCGTGGGAGACCATCAGCCGTCGACAGCAGAGGAAGTCCAGATGCTAGGGCTCAAAATTACAGTAGAGGAAGCGGATTTAATGGACAGAGGTCCTAATCGGGAGCCAGGTACTCCCTGGTACGGACTAGAACCGAAATTTCTCGCTCATGTAGCCTGAGTTACCGCGGAACTGCAAGAATTTTTGTTCAAAGCATCCGTCCTCGTATCTGGAAGGAGACGGTATTTCCACGTCGACCCGGAGCAAGTTTTAATACCCATTCTCGAAAAATCCAACGACTTGCCTCGTATTCTCATGGCTTGGGAAATGCTCAGGAAGCGCATTCTCTTAGGACATGCGTTTTTTCAAAAATACCAGAAGGAGCTTCGTTTCCCCGATAGCATCACGGATTATTCCCCAGCCTCTACTACAACAAAATTGCAGGAGGAAGTGAAGAATCTGTTGACAGCGGATGAAAAAATGCGTCACGTATTGGCTTACTACCCGCATCACGCTGAAGGGATCCAGCATCCGCGAGACGAGCAAGAGCGCATGCGTATACTGAGGGACGACTGGTTAACAATAATACAGAACGTACACGGTAACGGCCCTCTAACCTCACCTCGTGCATTTTCTTCAGGAGAGCCCGAAGCCGAAGAGGAGCTATCAGACTCAGGCTTGGAGAATGTAACGGATCTAGGGCGAAGTAGAGCGGCCTCTCGAGAGAAGTCGAACCTCGTAACGATCCAGGAGGAGGGCACCAAGGAGGGAGAAACTCCGGAGAACGTGAATCCGGGAACGAGCGACAGCATTCTGCAGACCTATTATCGAGAGGAACAGATTCACCCCCCGGGAAAAGAGATTTCTCCTAAGCCGCTGCTAAACGACACACCTAGACGCACCCCGCCGCAGTTGAGTGAAGCGCCGACGTACTCGGCTTTCATGGCGGCGAAGACGCCATACCACTCGTCTAAATCCCTATTGAATAATTGGTCAGCGATGGGAGGAGTTCCTATCCCCGATGCTATGCCGACCAACATTCAACCGAACATACTCTTGAAGTTAGCCACGGGGCCCATGGGCTCTGTTGGGGATCAGTACCGCAAAACCTTCAGCGCGGATGCGAAAGGAAAGACGAAGGAGTCGAATTCAGGCCCGCCTTTACAGCCACAGCCTTCAAATCCTTTCGATGTCCACTCGTTCGCCGATAAACCGGTATCTTCTTCAACCCCTCTTTCTCCACGCTTGCAAGCTTCGAACTCACCGATAGCTCAAAACTATGGGCCTACGAGATCGGTTCGAGCGCAAGGAGTCGGAGAAGGGGGGCCATCCGGAGCAACAAGAGCAAGTCCTACTAGTCGAGCTTCGAGTGAGGAGATGAGAATACCGCACTCCCCCCAAACCCCACAACACTTCGAGGCTGAAGGGACAGGTGGGGACGGCGACGGAGGAAGTGAAGACAGCAGCGATGCGGACGGAGACCCGCGCCGTAACGGACCGCCCGGTAATCCCGGAACGCCCGGACCGCCTGGCTCTCCAGGAGGAGGCGGAGGAGGCGGAGGAGGTCACCGACCCAATCTACCTTGGGGCATTCCAGGACCTCAAGGACCCGCTGGACCTCGAGGGCCTTCAGGAGACCCGGGACCACCGGGACCGCCAGGAGGAGGAGGTTATAATCCTGATCCTAATCGACCCGCTCCACCTTATGGACTGATAGCCCCTACGATCGAGCCGAAACTGAAGCTGCAGGATCTCCCTACCTGGGATGGAGACCACGATACGGCCATCAAAAGTTGGGAGGCGACATCCCGCAGGCTTTGGGATACTGGCTAGGTATGAGGCTAGTAGAAGGATCTCCTGTTCAGGTTTGGTATGCGAGCCTACCTGGAGATCAGCAAGCTATGATGAGAACTCACTGGGTGTTGTACTTGCAAACAATAAAAGACATGTACCTAGGAAATAATTGGCAGTGTAAAATGATCCGCCAATATGAGTTACATTGGTTCAGACAAAAAGGACACGATTCGGAATCGCCCCAAGCATTCATCGCCCGACGAACTATGTGGACGAGGATGCTAGTGGTAACGGACAACGGAGGAGCGGGTGAAGTATACCATATCATGGAAAAAGCGCCCGTCTCTTGGGGACCCATCTTGATCCTCGAAAATGTTCGGACTACGATGAATCTATACTCCAAAGTCGTGGAGCACGAGCATGCCTTAGTAAACGCCTGGCGCAATGAAGGAGGAAGGGGACTTAATTCTGAGAACCTGCTAGTGACTCTGAAGGCTTTGGGATTCACTCCCGATAAACCCAAGTTCGGCGAGAGAAAGCACGTACATTTCAGTTCAGCTGAGGAATCCGAAGTAACAGAGGAATCGCCGCCTGTGGAAGAATTCGCTTTCGGGACAACGAACGAAGACGAGGTGGTGAGGCAAGTGTACGCTACTCTCAAAGAGCGAAAAAGACCCCCGCCTCCCGGCGGTTACCCGTTTCCGAAAGAGGATGGAGTGGTCACGAAATTAGGGAAACTTCCCCCGGGACCATGCCGTCTCTGCGGCAGCAAGAAGCATTGGAACCGGGAATGCCCCAATTACGTAGTCTACAGTGAAGGAGTCAAGCGCAATGCGAATCTCGTCTCGGTAACGGAAGCCTCACCAGAGGAAACCATGTATCAAAGTGCATTCTCTGTCCTCCTCAACCAAGCCCTCGCCAAATCGGCCGTTAGTTTAGGTCGAATGGGAGAGGGGTTGTTTTTTGACGAGGCAGCCCTGAGGAATAACTCTTCAGAGCGTAAGACCAGCAAGGGCCCGACGAAGAGTGGAGAAGAGTTTTCTTGTCCTGCGGCGATTGACGATTCGTCTGACACGGCCCTACCAAATCGCGACAAACTCGACGGAATTTCAGATACAGGCCTGGCCAACATACTTTCGGACACCCAAGAAGGCGAAAAGGACATCGGAATCCGAGACCTTCCCTCGTTCATGGTCGGAATCGAGGAAGTAGAAGATGAAGACGAAGTGACGTGGAGAGAGAAGCCCAAAGCTACGAAGGGCCTTCTAGAGAGAGTGGAGGAAGAAGAGGAAGTGGAAGTGGAGTCGGGACAGCAAACCTACACTGCAAGAGCGCAGAGACGTCACGATCGAGCTGAAAAATTCTGGCTGAATGAAGGTCGGATTTTCGCAGATAAAGGCTGGGAGGAGGACTCCGACGACGAGGAGGAGACAACCAATTTGAGCCCAGATCATGACGTCGGGCGAGAAGCATGCTCAGCAGAACGTGCGCCAGCAGAAGCTATAGAGAGCCAGATCCCGGGATTTAACGGGATAGCAGCGACACCGGATAACCCTATTCGATTGTTCAAAAGACGGAGATCTAAAGCTGGGAGGTCCGCGCTAGGCATGTCAGTATTGTCCATGAAAGGGAGAGTGGGAAGCAGAGACGCTCCTGTCATTGACCTTAGACTAGACACCTGCGCGGATATCACGCTGATCTCCGAGGAATTCTACCAATCCCTTTCGAATGCACCTCTGATACAGGAGGGGATTCCAGTCAAACTCATCCAGCTCACTCAAGAAGAGTCAGGGATAAAAGGTTTCACGACAATCCCCCTCTTTGTCAGAACGGAGGAAGGCGACGAGATCGAGACGGAGGCGGAAGCCTACGTGGTGCCGGGGATGAGCGTTCCCATCTTGCTGGGAGAGGACTATCAACTAACATACGAGTTAGCTCTGACTAGGAACATCGAGTCCGGTACCATGATCCACTTCCAGGACTGGGCGTACACGGTTAGAGCACAAAATGTGGCGAGGACGAAAGATTACAGCCGCATCCTGCTCAGCAACAAATCAGTGGATAAAGCCGCTAAAGCAAAGATGCATCGCAGTAAACAGGTTCGAAAGCGCCGGCAAGCTGCGAAGTTTGGAGGAGAGAGAAGGATAGTTAGAGCTGCCTTCAATTATAAACTTCGCCCTCACGAAAGCCGCTCCGTCTTACTAGAAGGATACTTCGCGAAGAAGATAAAGAGTGGCTGGTGGAAAAAAATCTATTAGCAAACGCGAACGACTCCTTCTTTGTAGTAGCAAACACACTAATTTCTTCCCGAAACCCGTACGTCCCCATAGCAAATCCCACCGACCAGCCGCGCATGATCAGGAAAGGAGAAGCGGTGGGGATTCTCACGGATCCGGAAGAGTTTTTCGACAAGCCGCGTTCCGCAGAGCAACGCCGGAAATACGAACAGGCCGCAGAAGCAATGGCAGCGATTATCAACGTTAATTTGACCCATGACGCCGCGACGAAACAACACGCTCAGCATGGTTCGACTCCGGATAGAGAATGCCCTTTGTGCGTAAAGAAGGCGGAAACCCAGCCAATGGAGAGCAACTCGGAACAAGCGCCAGAGGAGAGAGAAGCGGAGGACTATGGTCCCAAGACTGCGGCCATGCCTGACCCGACAGACGTGGACTCAGCTAAGCTGAGAGAACTCATTGACGTAGGGTCGCTGCCGGACCACCTAAAGGAACGAGCCTGGCAAATGCTTGAGAGGAGAATAAAAGTGTTCGGCTTTGATGGGAGACTCGGGCACCACCCGGCTAAAGTGCACATCCGGACAGCAGACGGTCAAGTACCGATTGCAGTACCAATGTACGGAAGCTCACCTGCGAAACGGCTCGTGATAGACGAACAGCTGGAAAAATGGTTCGAGCAGGGTGTGATCGAACCCTCCATTAGTCCGTGAAGCGCGCCGGTAGTGATTGCTTACCGCAATGGCAAACCTCGCTTTTGCGTAGACTATAGAAAGCTAAACGCGGTAACAGTCCCGGACGAATTCCCTATACCGCGTCAAAGTGAGATCCTGTCCGCGATATCAGGAGCGCAAGTTTTGTCCTCACTGGACGCTCTCGCCGGATTCACGCAGCTAGAATTAGAAGACGAAGATGTAGAAAAGACAGCTTTCCGTACCCATCAGGGTCTTTTCCAATTCCGCCGCATGCCGTTCGGGCTACGAAATGGCCCATCAATATTTCAGCGCGTTATGCAAGGAATATTGGCCCCTTACCTCTGGCTGTTCTGTCTGGTATATATAGACGATATCGTAGTGTATTCGCATCGTACGAGGAACACCTGCGGCATTTAGAGATAGTTCTGGAAGCCATCGAGAACGTGGGAATTACCTTATCCCCGAACAAGTGTCACTTGTTTTACGATTCTATTCTTCTGCTTGGCCACAAGGTTTCGCGACTAGGACTTTCCACACACGAGGAGAAAGTCAGGGCTATACTCGAGCTGGAAAGACCCAAAAAACTTAGCGAGTTGCAAGGCTTCTTAGGGATGGTCGTTTATTTTTCGGCCTTCATCCCCTTCTACGCTGACATCTGCGGGCCCTTGTTCCAACTGCTGCGAAAAGATTGCAAATGGGAGTGGGGTCGAGAACAAGAGTATGCGTTCCGTGAAGCTAAAGAAGCTTTAAGGTCAGCGCCTCTACTAGGCCACCCAATGGAAGGACTGCCGTACTGACTTTACACCGACGCGTCAGACGAAGCAGCGGGATGCGCCTTACAGCAGATTCAGCCCATAAAAGTCAAGGATTTGCATGGGACGCGCGCTTACAAACGGCTCAGGAAAGCTTACGACGCGGGACAACCACCTCCTAAACTTACGACGACTATTAGCCCAAAATTCAACGATACCCCCCTTGCGGGGGAATGGGGTGAAAGTTTCGACGAGACGGAGGTGCACATTGAAAGGGTTATTGCTTACTATTCGCGGCGGTTTAAAGGAGCGGAACAGAGATATTCAACAACGGAGCGCGAAGCTCTAGCAGCTAAGGAAGGATTAGTGAGGTTCCAGCCGTACATAGAAGGAGAGCGAATACTTTTGGTAACCGATCATTCGGCTCTCCAGTGGGCGAGGACCTACGAAAATTCGAACCGATGGTTGGCGGCCTGGGGAGCGATCTTTTCTGCCTATGCGCCCGGGCTAGAAATTGTGCATCGCGCTGGGCGTATTCACTCCAATGTTGACCCTTTGTTGCGTCTACCGAGAGCTCCTCCGGAACATACTTCACCGCGGCGAGATTCCTCTTTCACAATAGTCACTGATTCCACTCTAGCCGAAGCTCAAGAAGCCCAACTGGAGAGCGCACCGGCTCGGCGAGCGACCTTTGTGGCTTGGTGCATCGAAGACTGCTTGGAGAAAGGACAGTCGGCGTGGATAACTACGCGGGGACAAAAGCAGAGAGAAGAAGAGATCGCTGCACAGCCCCTGATGGATCCTCGGACCGAGTTGCCTAGCGAGAATCCGATACTAGCCGATGCCGAAATTGCCCCGAAACCTCCTTCTTGCCTCGACGATCTGGAAGACTCAGACAATGACGAATTAGAGGAAGTGGATCAATCCCAGGAGTACTGGGGGGCACACAATCCCCCTCCAAACGTCCACGTATCAATGGACAAGGATTTTCGGGTAAGGTTCGTGGCTGTGCCTACCTAGCAGACCCCACTTTCGGCCCCATCTGGGCGGACGTAAAATCGGGGCGGGACTCTTGGCAACCCGGTAACCGGTACTTCCGGAACGAGGAAGGCTTGCTCTTCTTTCGAGACGCCGACTATCATCCGCGGTTGTGCGTCCCCAAGGATTTTCAGAAGTTCCTAATAGAAGAAATACACGAGAGTCCTTTCGAAACTGCGCATGCCGGGCCCGAAAAACTGTGGAACAAACTATCGCTCTTGTACTATTGGCCTCGAATGAAGGTAGATCTAGAAGTATTCTGCAAGAGCTGCGATATCTGCCAGAAAATCAAGATAGCTAACTTCAAACGGTATGGGTACCTCATTCCGAACCCCATCCACAGTCGACCTTTCGAATCAATCTCCATGGATTTCATCGTGGATCTCCCCTGGTCTGAAGAGTACAACACGATCCTAGTCTTTGTATGCCGACTGACCAAGTACGCGACGTTTATTCCAACCACTACTGGCATCGACGCCGAAGGTTTCGCTACCTTGTTCGTGAAGTTCGTAGCTTGCCGTTTTGGACTTCCATATAGCATGGTGTCAGACTGCGACCCTAGGTGGACGTCAGATTTTTGGAAAGCGGTGGCTAAATTCCTGAAAACTCGCATGGCTCTTTCCTCGTCACATCACCCTCAGCATGACGGTCAGACGGAGATCGTCAACAGGCAACTGGAAACCATGCTTCGAGCATATTGCGCAAGTGACAAGACTACGTGGGCCGCCTGGCTTCATTTACTGGAATTTGCGTACAATTCTAACCCTCACGCATCCACCGGAGTATGCCCTAACCTTTTAATGTTCGGCTTCTTACCGAAAGCTCCTTCGGATTTCATTCGGGGATCGCACCCGAGCGGAGGAAAGTCATATGCCATGGACCTGGAAGCCTCCGAATTCTTGGAGAATGTACAGATGCATCGGGAGAACGCGCGGTTGGCTATAGCTAAAGCACAACACCATCAAGCAAAAGGGTATAATCGAGGGCGTCGCCCCGTGCCAGAGCTAAAAAAGGGTTCAAGGATATTGATCAATCCTCATTCGCTCGAATGGATAGAGTCAAAGGTACACGGAGCTAAATTGGGGCAAAAATGGATCGGCCCCTTCGAAGTGATACAGAAGATTAATCCAGGAGTGTACCGACTACGAATGAGCAATAAATACCCGGGTTTGCCTATCTTTAACGTGGAGCATTTCAAGAAGTACGTGGAATCCCCGGAAGAATTGGGTGTCCGATCCACCTTGCCGGAAACTTGAGCGAAGAAGGCAGAAAAGGAAGAATTCGTGGTGGAAAAGATCCTGGCGCACAAGTTTGATAAGAAAGGTCAGACGATCAAGTATCTGATTCGATGGGACGGATATGGCCCTCAATTCAACACTTGGGAGCCACGGACCAATTTGAGGAATGCCCCTGCGATCCTGGCGAAATATAGGCGTGAAAACCGTCTCTGAAAAGGGCTTACTCATTTGAATAGACATAGTCGGCGGAGGCTATCGGATTAGGCGGAAGAAAACAACATAAAAAAGGGGATGTAGCGCTCTCACGAGAACGAGGAGCGTGTAATATTTAGAAGAGCGAGGTGACCCCTGTATAACCACCGGCTCCAATCTCTTATCCATCAATATCGTTTCTGCTTCTCCGTTTTCCTATTTTCTCTCTCTCTCTCTCTCTCTCTTCCTTTCTCTCTTTCTTTCGCTTTCCCTCTCTCCCCAGTTTCTTCCTGGTCCAGCACGAATCGGCGAGGGTTCCACCCCGAGTGACGGACTAGGGACGAGGAAGACTTGGTTCGCCTGGTCTACTGGGGAGGAACCAAATCACTAAAAATTTCCATTACCTGTTTGCAGGGGAAATCCCTTGGCGCGAAAGAGTTAGTGACGCGTGGACTTTCCAGCGAAACGAACCTCCAGCGCGTCTCAGCCCCAAGGATTTTCCTGGGGATCAGAGACCGGATGAACACATTGTATCAAGACGCCAGCGGACGGGTAGCGCGCGTGTACAGCAAGCGTGTGGATGATGATGACGAGCTATCGGAGTACTGGACGGGAATAAATAAGCCTTGTGGAGCGATCCCTTCGAACGCCCACGAATATATCGATCAGCTAAATACGGCTTACCACCATGAAGGAGCTGAATTCGATGAGTACGGCCGTTATGTCACAATGGAGTAGGCTGATCAGCCCAACTGGTACCGTAGCGAGTTTCACTACTGAGGCTGGATTCCCTTGCTCGAGGCGGAAGGGCAGGAGGAGCAGCCTTCGCGCTGGGCACGCGAAACCCGGGTCCTCCTCGACGTCGAGGAGCGCAGCTCCGCTGATTTTCCTGAGGACGAGGGAGTGCTGCGGACGGTTTACCAGTTAGAAGAAGGAGCACGCACCATGATCAAGAGGGAGCTGAGCAAATACAGGTGAATGCAAGACGAAATCGTCGTCAGCCCGGAGTTCAATCTCTACACCTATGTCCCCCCGTTGTTTGATATCGAGCGTGTGGATCCGCCCTATGCTACGGAAGCCTTGGTCCATCGTATGGTAGCGGACGCTAAGCGTTCCGTGCTCGAGATAGCAGGGTTCCTGAATTGGTGGACGACGTCTGTGAAGGGATGGTACGTACACCTTAGGCACGAAGTCTTGATGGAAATCTTCGACCTAAACCTCGGTCAGTTGGACAAAACTGGTTACTTGATTTCGCTCAAGCGCAACTGGACCGAGCTTAACTTCCCTCTTCTGGTAAAGAATTACGTGCTGATTTTCTACCTGTTTATGGACATCGAACTGGGAGACCCGAGGTTCACCCGACTCAACCCCAACATCATTTGCATGTACCTTCGTGAGATGGAGCGCCGGGGATTGACAGAGCTATGGGAGGATGACATTCCGCTAATTGAAGGGGAATTGTCCACGGCGAACCGGTACGACAAATACCTTCAGCTCAAAATAGATCCCTATGCAAGAGGCAACCCAGCTGTCCCCACGGTATCGGACGTATCGGAGCCCATTGCGTACTTCATCATCGACAGCCAGCACTGGCAAAGGCGTCCTCTCGAGAAAAACGAAGACTGGAAGCTACTAGCGAGGCTCTATCATCATGTGGTAACGGAATCCAAGACTCTTGGGAGAACGAATGTCATCTTCCACCGATTCCATAGACTCGTGCCTGTGGAAACGCTGAATCGATTTGGGGAGTTCGAGAGAGAGGTAATCCCCGAACCTGACGTATCCGCCATTCGCGAACGCTTCAAAGGAGGGTACGCGCCGTCTCCGGGCCAAGTATTCGACCACGAGACGGGGGTCGAAAGAATCAAAGCTCTATCGGACGATTCAACGGTGGAGGACCTGGTGGAGTACAAGCAAAGGTTCGCTCTGGTGCCTCCGACAGGCGTAGTGGGACACCGCTTGCTATCGGGCTACGGTTGGGAAGATGGGCGACACGATCCGACGCGTTTAGGCCGGGAGGTAGGCCCGTGAATGACGTCGCCAAATTCAGATCACAGCTCGGAAAGGCAAGAAGGCGATTCCGATATCCCGATGGCACACACAGCAGGATGGGCCGTGGCACTATCCCGGGAAGACTGGGGAGACCCGATCAGCCACTATATCCCTAATCGGAACGCCCGCCTCCCTCGATTCGCTCGTGAAGTAGAAGGCACGGCTGCCACTAATTCCCATATATCCATTTTGAGCACGAGTCGCGAGGGTGGAAACCGACAATCTGCATCCCCTGAGCCCCAAGGAAGATGAGCGTACCCCGCTCGATGTGTTACACCACCTCCTTTCGCTCCTACGCAGAGAGGAGAAACTATGGAGGGTCTTCAAGCCAGACGCAGTCGATGGCTCAACGACTTCGTGAATTGGGGGCGAGGCGCGACTTACGAGTGCAGCACCTGGCGAATCCCTCCCGAGTTTCAATGGAATATGGACGTACTGAAGTATGGCTATTTGATCATAGACGACGTCTCCGAGTTCTGGTTGAGATTCTTGGCCGTTGCCTGCCCCGGGATTCGCTTCCCTCGCCATCTGCTGGAGGCTGCCATGGAACGAGGGATATGCTTCGCGATCGGATTCAAGGGCTCGGATTCGGATCGCTTCCGCCCACGCAACGAAAATACAACGGCGAGAAGCGTCACTAAAGCCACGGTGGATCGCTACATTCGAGGACCTCGCCTGAATCCCAGCCCCAGCATGGCGAGCGTGATGGCTCAGTTCCGCTTGAACGTAGGAGAAGTGGGCAGCCGCCCCAACGCCCGGAGTATAATGGCGAGAGGCGGTGCGGCCAGCTGGATCCTCCGCTTGTACCTTGGAGTAGGCCTGGTCCAAGCATACATGCAAGGGCCTTCGGTCCAGGTATCTATCCATCGGTGCGGCGCTAATGATTTGGGAGACCTTGGGGCCATCAACGTGTCTTGGGACGAAGTTTCCGAAGAGGACTACCTGGCAATCTTTGGACATATCGTGGGTCGCACCTCAGACGAAGATACCTACCTTTACCCAACGGACGCGATGCTGGAGGAGTATTCGGCGCATTATTTCGGCGAGTGGAATGCCTTTTGCGATACCAACTTCAGTCGTATCCACCTCGAACTCGATTCCGTGAGGGCGAAGCGTCGTACCAAGTCTGAATGGAAACAGTACTTCCACTCTTCGAACCACGGAAGGAATGCGCCGTGCAAGGTAGTCAACAGAGCTTTCATCGACGAAGGGAAGTCCCGTTTGGACCACGCGTTCGGCGGAACGTGGAACAAGAAGCGCTTATGCGAGATTTACTTACCAGAGGGATTCCGAAATGATTTCTAGACAGCAAACAAGAAGATACGGACTGGGGGGCTCTGTAACGGCTCCTATTTTCGCTATGTACGTAGTATGTAGCACTGCCGCTCAACCGGTAGAATTGCCGTTCAACCGGCGGATTGTACTTGTATAAATAGTCCGTAGTCTCTTTCTTTTCCTTTTCCTTTACGCGCGCGCCTAAGTTAGGCGCGCACTAGTCAGACAGTAGTAGTCATGTGTACATATATAGCCTCGGAGTTAAGTCCGAGAATACACTTTCTTCTTACTCTAAACTTGCGTGATCGCTTAAGCTTTCCTCGACCCTCTTAACGGTCTCGAACGCTGGGGCGCTACCTCAAGAAACGATAAGTGTCAGTCTAGGCTACCTGCTACACGCTATCCGTCGACTGCTAGCTGCTCTTAGTCCAATATCGGCTGTTACGTGACTCGCTACTCGAGAGGATATTCCGCTCGGGAACAGTGACCCAGTACCTAGGATATTCCAAGGCTACTGCTGGGTCTCTGGTTGCGTTTACACCATTCAGACCCTACTCGCCAGAGGCTCTCTCGGTGCTCCTACCCAACTATAAATATTTGTGGATAGAGAGCATTCGCCACGTCCTACACTTCTGACTACAATCATTGGTCCTAAGTACCGCAGCGACATTTTTGTATTTAAGGACTTCTCGACCATCGTATTTCTGACTAGGACCAAGGATCCCGGTGAACGATGTGCTCCGAACTAAACCCAAACAATCCAATTATCACCCAAATATAACCCAAGCCTTTCCGATATAAGCAGTGATGCCCACAGAAATAAGACAAGGATCAGAAATAGGCCGATCAGAGGAAGCAAGAGCTGAGATACAGACGAGTGATAGTCTCTTGTACAGGGCCTAACAATAGGTTGAAGGGAAGGTATAAGATTCCCACAGAAAGATGAACCTTCACTACAAGATATCACCAGGAATTGGCCTGAGAGATAATCAAGCAATGGAAATAAGATAGTTTAAGAGCTTCGCAGCTATGAGACGAGCAAGTGTTATGTGTGTAGTGGTGGTGGTGTCCGGAGACGTGCGATAGACCTCCTAGAGGCGAACAATAGACTATTTCCACGAGGATATATGCCCGAAAGCTTATTTCCCAGAGAACCCGATTGACAATTTACGATGAACGATGAACGATGAGCGATGTGATTTGACGATTGACGATGAGCGATGATGATGACGATAAAACGATTTCGATTCCAGTACTATGTAGCCTCAATCACGCCCTAAGACGTTTCCAGTAACCAACTTCTTATTCCAACAGAAATGTTCCCCAATGTTAAAGTCCAACGACAATACACACTGCGCCAACCCCAGAAATAGCCCAAATCGCAAGCGTTATGCCTACTAGTACAAGGGGATTCTGTGTCCTACTCGTAGTAATGTCCCAACTACTTATACAAATCCCAAAATCATATGAAAGTCCTCAAACCAAGCAGAAATTAGTAAAATGGCCCGAGATCGTCCCTCCTTTCCAGTTTATCCGTCAGAGGAATAGCTGCGAGCATATCGCCATTGGCCAGTGTGTTACGACCATGCAACTCCTACACCATCCGGCTCCGTCCGGACTTCCTCCGTCCTCCGTCCGGATCTTCGGATCCGACTCTCCTCCCTTCCGGACGCGTCATCCGAACTCCGGCTCGCGTCCGTCTCACTCGCTGTTGCGTCCGACCTTGGTCGTTGACGCACGCCCTCGGGGTTTTTACGCAATGAAGATTTCCTGAGCGTTTCCCCTTCTTCAACCATATGACTTATGCTCCACATGTATTCCTTATTGTCTTTATTGTCTTCGCTTATTCTTATTGTCTTTACTTCTTCTCCGAACGCATCCGGACTATCTCCGTACTTAGTATAAATACGTACTTACTTCGGATGTAACCTTAGTTGATAATTAACGTGCTTTGCCTCCGCATTGCTCCGTCGTCCGACCTCTGTCCTATTCTCTATCCGACCTTCGGAGCCAAGTTAATTGGTGTACCCTTATACTCTTGTGGTATCGCTTTACATCCGGACCTTCGTCCAGCCCCCTGACACTTCGTCCGGCCATCCGTCCTTCCGGCCCTTCCGGCCGTCCGTCCTTCCGGCCGTTTCCTTTCTTTCCGGACACGGATATAACAGCCCTCTTCTTGGCGAGGGAGGATTTGCTGGCTGCCGGGGTTCCCTGGGCTTGGGCCAACGCGGCCTTGCGTTCGTCACAGTTACGGGCAGCGGTCACGGAAGCTTCCTTGTCTTGGGTAGCGCGAATGGCGGAAAGATCGACCGAGAAGTCGCGAAGAATCGTGATAGAGGTATCCCAGTCACCTTTCGCGGAACCCCACCATTTCTTGTAAGCGTTCTTGACTTTATGGATAAGATCGCGGAGGAAGGCGCATTCGGCGACGACCTCGGGAAATTCGCGCAGAGGGACCTGAGACAGGTGTGTGAAGGCCGGAACAAAAAGAACGAACAACGGGACACACCAGCTTCTCTGCGAGATCATTGTAATGGTCGAGGGCAGCCTGTCTACAACCGTCTTCGAATTTAGCACTGAGGGCGGTTGACCTTGTGGGCGTTGCTCCAGTTAGCGACAGAGATGACGTCCGGGCGAACCAGATTGCAGACGTGGGACATGAAGAATTGAGGACGAGAGAATGCGATAGGGATGAGGGACCTTGGAACGGTCAAGGCTTTTAAACTGTACTCGTCAAACATAGGCTTAGTAAAGCCGCGACGATATAGGTTTTAAAAGAGGGGACAGGAGTAACCTTGTTGCACATCTGATTTACCAGGGCCACCGGACCATCGGCACCAACGTTCGGTATGGTAACCAGGAGGCAGATAGGACCACCGCGACGCGAATTAACCCTTTCGAGAAAAGTCGCGTTGAAGTTCAAAAAATTTTTAAAAAAGGGGGATCTCGAACGCAGTCCGAGATCAATCACAAGCTGATGGACTTGTGAGTGTACCTTTTAGGATAGGGGGTTCGAGAAAAGTGCCTTAGGGTGAAACAGGAGGCTCGTTATGGAAATGGCGCACTGACTCGATCGAGGACAGTGTCCAAAGGCAAAGAAAGATGTATTCATCACAAGAGGGCTGTAGATATGCTTCGCGGGTGGTGGACATCCGAGGAAGTATTCAAGGAACATTGTATCTAGGCACGACCGTTCCATTCGCACGAGTACTCCTCAGGAGGCTCGACGTACTCCTCCTCGTTGGTGGGGTAACAACCGTCTTCATCCTCGATGGGTTCGAGATGGGGAAAGTTGGGATTCGAACCGGAGTCGAAAGTAATGGTGGTCACGGTAGCCGGTTCCTTGGGCTCCGGAATGTGTTCTGACAAGATACGAAGAAGGTGGCGAGGAGCGTTCGCCTCCAAGGCAGTCTCAAACAACTTAAGGGTAATCTCGGGGCCGACCGCGACCAGGAGGTTGTGATACGCGGCCTCGGTCTTGAAAGACCCGACAATGCGGGAAGCCTCGAAGTACTTGGGAACAAAGGGGTATAAAGCACGGTAACGCTCGAGGGTCGCCTCACGGGCATAATCTATATGCGAGGCTGGTCGAGGAAATAAGAAATGGGCCTCGGAGACATGGGTAAGGACGCACCAAGGTAGGCTTCGGTAGCCTTGTCGTCCTCGGCAATAAAGGTCTGCCAATAAAAGAGACTGGCGAAGTCGCAGCGACTGTTCAGGGTGATCTGACATTCGCGACAGCCTCCAGCCCAACAGTCGAAGGTACATTCGCAGCCACGGGCCGCGCAGTTACTGCAAGCCTTGGAAGGCTAGAAATAAAACGAGTTGGTCATGGTCGAGGAAAGATTATAAGGTCACGAACCTTGCGCGACAGGAACATCGAGGTCATCTCTGCAAAATGCGGGGTCTGGTTGGCCACAGAAGCAAGAAGGGTGTGCGCGTTGCCTGCCAAGACATCGATACGGCCGTCCATGATCAAGAGAGGATGGTCAAGGATCCAAGGGAACATTTCAAGGAAGGTTCAAACGGGGTATTTCTGATGAAATAAATAAATGGATTCTCGAGGACAGACAGGAGGGGCTGAGCTATCTAAAAAACTAGCGACCAATAACCTCCCCGATGCATGCCCTGATCAGGGACTGAATATAGAAGGTGGAGCGATCGGTGTCTTTGTAAGTTTTAAGGAGCGCGATCAAGAGACCGAGGTCGGGGATGCCGGCGAGGCTTTGCTTGAAGTGGCGACGCTCGCAGTTGAAGTACCAGCGATGAAGGATGGTGAAGGCTCTCGGGACGTGCGGCTGGAGCTCTTCATAGGTATACAAGTGTTTCCCGAAGGCTGTGAAAAATTGTTAGGAGGGGAGTTCCGAAGAGAGGGACACGAACGCAGGACCATGGCTTTGCCATTATCCTCCCAGAACATCTCCCAGTGTTTAAGGTCGAGGAGAAAACAGGTCGAGTGGAGACAGCATTCGCAGGCCACACAGGTGCGGCCCCAGGTACGAACGACACACTCTTGATCTTTGCCAGCACAGGAGAGGCACTTGGTGCTAGGCTAAAAGAAAAGTATTGAGTAAATGGACAATATACTAGAAGGGTCGAGGACGAACCAAGTGGTCCTCGAACATATACAGGGTGTACTCTTCCTGTTCGTTTTCAATAGGCATGATAGTGGCAGGCAAGGAAGAATTTCTGAGGAGGCTCAGGGGTCTCCGTGACTGGAAACTAAAACCGTTCACGGATCAAAAATGACTTAGAACCAAGTTCGGTCAGTGACGTAATGATCATCTCGAAACGGAAGCCTGGTTGAAACTCATTAAGTTCGTGGTCGAGGACGAGGACCTAGACTTGAAAAGAAGTTTTTCACTAGAAAAGGGTCTCGACTAAGGACTTAAGGGATTTCACACAAAAGAGAGAGACGCGAAAGCAATTTAATTCAGGGCTACAGACTGCTGTAGCTACAAGGTTTCAAAACATTTTGCGCCAACTAGCGCAGACACGAGATACGAAACATACAAGGGTACTGGCTATACTGATGTCCGGTTAAGGTGAGTAGGGGGCGTATAAAGTCCAAGTACGAAGGAGATCGTTGGCAAAGAAAAAGAAAAGTTATGCGTCTGCTAGGTGGGGTCAGGAAGAACGGGAGGCTAATAAACCGAAGGCCTACCTGTCTGCGTCATCGCCACATCCCCGTCCGCGTCGCCACCAGGAGGTCCTCGACTGCCACTGAACCGGTGTCAGAGAAGAATAATGTGACAAGAAAAGGAGGACTTACGGTTGGGCCATTGGGTGCGACGGCAGAGGAGTCGCAGGTCGTTCCGAGGTTTCCCTCCCTCCGTGAGCAGCGCGGTCCGGATTGAAGTTTGCGACGTGGGCTTCATCGTGACGTTGAAGAAGATTGGAGTCGATGTCGTTGAGGTCTGCGACGAGCTTGTTGACGGCAGCGCGGAGCTCGGTGGTCGAATCGGTGTCGCTCTTGAAGCGCGCCTCAAGTGCGGACGAGCCGCAGATGGACGTAACGTCACCGATTTGGTACGCGAAGTCGATGAACTTCTGGCGGAACTCGATGGAGTTGATGACAGCCTCGCGTTGGGCGCGCATGGCGCGAACGAAGGCCATGTGCATGTCTACGACAAGATACCAAGTACCTGTGCGACAGAGTTAGCAAAATAATAGAAAAAGGGGACCGCAACGCACGTTTGGCCCCCAAGGAAATCCACGGGTCAATCTCGTTCAACGTCAACTGAAGCTCGCTCTCGGTAGCGCGGAAGGTACATCCGGTGGCGTGCGCGGCCGAGCAGGCAGTACACGGTTGATTCCACCCACGGAACTCGCAGAACTTGTTCGCGAGGATGCAAGGGATGCACGCGATGCCAGGCTAAAAGAAAATAAATAAAGTTCGGAAAGGGAGTTGATAAAATAAGGGATGGCTTACGTTGGCCAACAACTTCATCGTGATGTTGTGGACTTCGTGGACCGGGATCTGCTCCAAGGGCGCATAGCGTTCGACGTACGCGGGAACTTTCGAGGCACCTCGATGGGAAGAAGTTGACATGCCGCTGGAAATAGTGGTGTTGGGCGGAGGACCCCAGGGGTAGCCGATCGGCGTCGCCTCGGTCTTCTTGGACTTTTTCTGGTCGGGATCGACACGGCGCTCAGGATGGTTGGCGGTGATGACGCGGGTGTCGAACTGCCAGCGGACGTCCTTCGGGAGGTGGGCGATGGCCTGGGTGGACTTGGGAAAGTCGCACCATGAAACAGTGTAGATACCCTGGGCGCCAGGGAGGGCGACGATTTTCTGGAAAAGAAGTCTGTTAAAGGAAGTTCGGGACAAGTCGAGGAATACTTACCCCGTTCTCGTCAAGACCGGGTTCGAGGCCAGGCTTGATGTTGTTGACTTCAGGGGTGTCGACCTCGGGCTCGCCATCGTCGGAGTCCTGGCTACGGTCGTCCTCGGAGGCGCGTTGTCGTTTGATTAATTTGGAGCGAGGGGTGACCGGAGCCTCGTCGACAAAGTCCTCGGGATCACCGTCGGCGTCGTCCGAACCGTAGTCGACGATGAGTTTACTCTGAGGAGTCCGGGAAGAGCGTGGAAGGCGAGCGGCCTTGCGGGGTGGCTGGGCCGACGTGTCCTCGGAGTCGCTGAGGGAAAGAACTTGAGTCACTAAAAAGAGAACGTCAGAAAATAAAATAAAATAAGAGGAAGGATTTTGGTCACCCTGTTTTCCGGGAGGGCCGGTCACGAAGGACTTGCCAGGGGTAGCACGCGGTGTTCGCGAAGACGAGGGAGTAGGCGTCAGAGGGGCGGTTGGACGATTGCGGCTAGCAGAGGCCGACGAGGACGCGATGGGCGGCGCCTCGCGACGCGAACCTAGTGGCTTGGGAACAACTCGTGCTGTCAATGGGGAGCTGGTTGATGATGATGGCTCGACGATTGAGGCGACAGTGGGGAGTGAGCCGTAGCGAGGGCGCTTGGGGTCGGGTTCGTCCGTTGGAGGTGAGCGTCGCAGAGACGCTGCGGGTTTGGAGGGCGACAGCACAGGAGGAGGGGGCCCCAATTTGGCGAAGTAGGACGAAGCCGCGGGCATGTGCCAGTCACCTCCCAAAGGCTGAACATGATGAGTAAGAGTTGGGAAAAGGAAGGTAGGACGTACCTCGATGGGACTGGAATTGGTCCGCTGACTGGGAGGGAGGACATCCGAGTACTTTTCGAAGAGTTCGTCACGACGCGGCCTGTGGACGACTTTGAGGGCCAGGTGAAGGAATTGGATCAGACGGTGGAAATCGAGGCCGCGGTCACGGTTCTGCCAAAGTCTCGTGTTCTTATCCTGTGGAAGGTTCGCATCAAAGTTACAAGTCAGGAAGACAAATGGACGCACGAGAGCGGGGAGGGCTTCCTCGACCATCTCAATAACAGGGGCAGCCTCGGCAGTGGAGAGCTGGCGAAGTTGGGTAGGCTCGCAGCAGAGTTCCCAAAGTCGTTGGAGCAATTTTGTACGAAGATGGACGAAAGGGTCAAGATAGCGGTGTTGAGCGTTGGCGGCGTAGAAGTCTCCGTCATCACGAACAATAAGGAAACGAGGATCGACCTTGATGGTAGCGCCGGGCTGGATGGTACAGTTACAGGTGGAGGGAGAAGCAAGCACGACACGGTTGAGAAAAAGGGCGGGCTCATCTTCGAGGTCGGAAAGAACGTCGGGATTCTGGGGAGGCATGGCAAGTGGGGAAAAGAGAGAGGGAATGTGGGCCTGCAATGCGGGGACTCGATATATATGGGCTGCACACGGGCCCGCGAGAAGCAGAGTCCCTGCAGCAAAGAAACTTTTGATTGGAATTGTTCCTAGAAAAACAATTCAATTGCCATCAAAACTTGGGCTCGCGCGACGAGAAAGATTGGAGGAATGTACCTCAATGAATGATTCAAAACCTTTGAATGTGGGTATGCCCGAGATGAGGGAGAAGAGGAGAATACGATGACCCAAACAGGACAGGGGCTGGATGTCTACCACAGTCAAAATCAGCTGCAGATCAAGTGCGCTGATCTGACTCGGCTAGCTTCGCTTAGCGTGTGAGCACCGGATTTACCGCCAAAAAAAGGGATTAGCTCCCGCGGAAACATAACTGGAAGGGACTTGGTTGAATTTTAAGAGTCAAACCGGTCGAGGATGACGTCCTCAACCAAAATTGTTTGACATAATTTGACAAAGCTTAATTGGAAGTGACCATGTAACCCGAATGTGATAGCCAACGGGTTGACTGGGGACAGTCAAAATTAAAGGGTGGGGGAGATGATAAGCCGTGAAAGCAGCCACACGTGAAACACAGCTATTTTGCGATTTTCAGTATAAACAATCACGCAGACATCCCGAGAAGCTTCCGCGATGCCTCGCGCGGAGAGCTACCAGTCATATAGCTAGAGTCGCGCTCACACGGAGACGATCTCGAATAACCAGACAGTACCTAGGAACCAGCCTAGAAGCGCTGATGCTGACTTGGACTACAGAGGAGTTAGAAGGAATCTATATTTGGCAATCGCGGACGGAACTCAGTGGTCGCAACCACCTCCAGAGACACTTTGTTTGTCGCGGCATTCCTGGAATTAGTGGACATGTGTGTCACATGCAAGCGGAGGGCTCCGAGAACGGAAAAGCGGCGAATACCCTGAACGGCTATAACTCCGAGGTCCGTGCAGATCCGGAGTATGACCAAGATGAATTAGGTGACCGATGCCAAAGCGCGCTCCAGGTGGAGCTGTCCGATCAAAGATGGCAACAGCCGAAACGCGATCAATATAGTTGAACCGCGAGAGTTTGACAGTGCCTGCGAACCGTATAAGTCGCTCGCGAAGAGACCCCGACCTCAGTAGGAGAATCTGAATAGGGCTAGGACGAAGAAGAGACGCGTCTAGACAAGAGCGTCGCCTGAGCTGCGAGTTGCGGACCCAGCATATCACCAAGATACCATAATATTTCAACTTCGATCAATCGAGTCTGAACTGGTGTTCGATTTACCGGTACAGGGAGCCAATGGCGTTAATCAAGCAGGGATTTCGAGTCAGATTTCACGGATAAATGGACCAGTGTATATAATATTATTTAGTCATCACAATAAGAGAGTAGTATAAAAGAGCAGGCAGTTTAACAGTACAGTAGCAGACCCCGCCTCTAGACACAGCAGTGTTGTAGATAGGTTTGGCTCGAGAGCTCAGTAGCCCAGCGCGACTGTTCTTTCACCTGATATAAAGTGACTTGTGGTTTGGATTAATATCCGTGTGGACTTGTGAACCTGAACTGTGGAATTGTGTCCGTTGTGCCGCCAAGTTTTTGTTTACCATAAACATGCACGCAACTCTAAGAAATGAATATGGAGGAATTGATGGGAAAAGATGAGATAGCTGTTATCAGAGCTGTGTTGAAGGCTGTGACTGTCACTGCATCAGAAGCTGTGACATTGCATTTAGGCTGTGCGACATTGCTATAAGGCAGTACTACTGCCTCATGGCTGTACTAGAAAAAGTATAAAAGGGCCGAACTTTCGTAGTTAGTAGATTAGATTTCCCCTTTGTACAAACTTTTGGGCAATCAACTATTCAGTTCTCAACATCTCTTATTCGCGTACTTGAGCTTCTAAGTCTATTTCGAACACTCGACATAGTTCAATTCGACTTAATTGAGCTAGATACCGAAACTATCGTCGTCGACGTCACTTACACAGCCACCGCTTACGTAAGCGACACCTTCTTAACTTGACCAACTCAACACCGAAACCTTGAAAAGGAAGTTCGTTGGGGTTTTCGAACACAAAGAGTTATCTCTTGAATAAATTCTATTCCGAGCAACTCTTGGGAAACATATTTTCCACTGCACATCTCTGGTGACCACCGCAGGGGAGAATACACCCCAATATCTTGAAACTCCTTTTTCTCGGTATACGAACAAGACTGAATACAGATACGACAGGACAGCACAGCACAGCACAGCACAGGTACAGCACAGGTACAGCACAGGACAGCACAGCAACAGCACAGGTACAGCACAGGACAGCACAGCAACAGCACAGGTACAGCACAGTACAGCACAGCACAGCACAGCAACAGCACAGGTACAGCACAGCAACAGCACAGTAACAGTACAGCAATGCGATCACATACTTCTACTACGACTCCACACGTTTTCAAGACGTGGGCCGAAAGACAACAGTATGAAAGTTCATTTTTCAACGAGAACGACAGGAAGATGTTTGAAGATGCGAACGGAATTCCTGAAGGACCTTTTGCATATGGACATGAAGAACCCGAAGCTGGGCCCTCGTATAGAACAGAGGAGGAACCCGAGATTAAATTCTTCAAGAAGAAGTCCAAAGGTAAGTCACGCAAAACTGAAAGCCCCAGAAAGGCAGCAGCAGCACCCAACGAATATGGAGATTCATCACCTTCCTCTGAATCAGACGCGAGTTCTGACTCCTCAGGGCCAACACCGCGAATGACTCAAGTCCCTCCTCCATCATTCTTTCATGCACCGCTGCGGACTTCGTATGATCTTCCACCGAAAGGATCAAAAGACGCACCAAGAACTTTCCGAGGTAAGTATACTGCCGTGCAAAATTTTATCGACCACTACGAGCGGTTGCTAAATAAATGCCGCATCATGGATGAGAGAGAGAGATGTTTCAACATTTTAATGTATTGTTCTATTGACATACAATATGTTATTCAGACTCTTGAAGGATTTGAACGGAAGAAATGGAGTCAGTTAAAGAAAGATATCCTTCGCCATTATGATGCAGAAAGAGTGTATCAGAAACATAAACCAGCGGATGTGGAAAGGTTTGCTGCTAAATATCGGAACAAACCCTGTACCAGCCTAACACAGTGGCGTCACTATTTCACGAAATATCACTCAATTGCGGGAGGACCTCTTACCAAAGGACATTTGACAAGAAAGGATTACAATGCATATTTTCTGATTGGTGTTTATCATTCATTACGTCAAATTATCGAGAACAGAATCCTGCAGACTCACCGACACCGTCGGGATCGAGATCAGTTTACTGTGAGAGAGATTGATGAAGCAGCTGAATGGCATTTCCGAAGAGACAAATATGAGCTTATGATGATTCGGTCAGCAGACTTACGAGAGGAATTGTATGCAGAAGATTCTGGAGATGAAACAAGTAGTGTGTCATCAGGCAGTGATATTTCAGAGTCGGATTATGAAGAATTTCGACGCAAGAAGAAACAGCGAGAGAAGAAGAAGAAAGCAGAGAAGAAAGAGAAAAAGAAACCGACAGGGAAGAAGGGGACAGAAGAGAAAGAAGCTCAGCATTTTAAAGGTAACGAAGAAGAAATTACTTCAATGATCCGCAGGTTGAGCGCGATGCGAATTGATGATCCCGAGTATGCACCTATATATTACAAGGTGATGACAATGGACCAGAGTGGGCTGGCTGAAAAATGTGTTCAAGCCCCGACAATTGTGAAAGACATACCGCGCATTCAACCACCAAGCATAACTCGGACAATAAATGAGGGAAGGCCCCCTGCAACTTATCCAAACAACATCCCACTTGGACGTCAGGGAGCAGGAGGACCAGGCAATGGTGGAGGTGATACATGTTACGGATGTTTTGGAACAGGTCATAGAATGTCAGAATGCGCATTAATAGGAGGACTAGTAGCCAACAATATTATTTCTCAGCATCCGGAGACCCGGAGATTGGTCATGAAAAACGGTGATCCTATTCGTAGATACGCAGGTGAGTCATTGGTACAAGCAGCTGAAAGGATTTCAAAGATAGCGGCGCCTCGCGTAATGTTGGGGTTTGTTGATCCAATGGACAGGCAGGCGGCAGTGCAAAGCTTCTATCAGCAAGAGGTCTGGACTGAAGAAGGCACAAGTGATGAGAAGACTTCTGAAGAAAGTGACGAGGTGGATTCGGAATTAGAAGGAACGGAGCAGAGGATATATTTAACGTTACCAAAGAGGGTTAATGAAAAATATTTTCAGAGTTTTCCAGTAGAACGTTCGGAATCAAGTATCCGAAAAGCCCGAAAAGTTACTTTTGATGGAGTATATCCGCCGCCGAGAAAAGAGAAGCAGAAAGTTGGAGAGGTCCGGGATTTGCAGACAGAGCACGAGACTTCGAAAGATGCGGACAAGACAAGAAAGGTGATCACACCGCCTCCTTCGATACTGCGGCCTGCGTCTGACACCATAATTCCCACGGAAAAGCAGAAACCGCATGCTCGATCTGCAAAACCGGCAATACCAGATCTGGAAATTCGACCCGTCGAGGCTCGTCGGCCTCGAAATATGGAAGATGACGATACTGCCATGCCCGAGGTGAAAAGAAAGGACAAAAAGAAAGAAATGCAAAGTCCGTCAAAGTTGGGATCTCACGAAGAAGTGGGGGAAGATTCCGTTCACCAGAAGAACATTCCGTTCACCAGAAGAACATTGGACGGCAATCTGGACTCACTCACACGGTAAACCGGCAGTCGATAATGGATAGAATTCTAGATGTGCAAGTACCCATGACAATGCGAGAGATTATGGTGACATCGAAGGAGTTGCGGACTGATTTTCAGGAACTGATTAAAGTAAAAAATGTGCGAGCCCTTTTGCTGGGGAAAATTGAAGAACATCCAATGATCGCTAGTCTTGGTTGGCCACGGACTGACGGAATATTGATTAAAATTGATATGAAGACAGGAGGGAGAAACGTATGTGCAATAATTGACACAGGTTCACAATTGAACGTAGTAAGGTCAGATGTAGCAGCAAAGGTTTTGCAGCGGGCAGTTGATATGACTCAGGTGACCAACATGAACGATGCAAATGGTGGGAGCGGTCAACTACGGGGGTGGATTGGAGACGTAGACTTTACATGTGGAGGAGCATTTACTTTAACTGATCTGTGGGTTTCCCAAACGGCGCCGTTTTCGTTATTATTGGGTCGACCCTGGCAACGAGGGAATTTAGTTAGTATTGACGAGCGAGAGGAAGGTACATACCTGATATTCAAAGACAGGCAGACTCGTCAGCCGCGTTTCGAGTTGTTGGCAGTGCCGCATGACGGATCGCTAACTGGGATGGAAAACCAATATCAGACATTTTCTATTCTCCAAGAAATTACCCCACCTCGAAGACTGAAGAGCCCGTTGAGATCATGTGAAGAAAAACCCTTACTCACTTCATTAGGGTCGAAGTATGGAAGAATGCCGGATTTGGGATTGAGCGATCTCCAATCCCAGACGGGACATGAAGGTCGCCGAGGACAAGAGGGCGGGGCCAGGCTGGAAGGAAAGAAAATTCGAGTTAGAAAGAAACAAGACGGAAAGGACTTGACCTTTATTTTCTGGAAAATGTTGTCAGGAATTCGGAGGATGCACGGCACTTTGTGGAAGAAGCCGTCAGCCGTATATAAAAGGGAAAGAGGGAAGCAGCTGGACTTACTTGCTTGGAGTCCATTGCTCTCAGATCAAGCTGATATGTCGCTCTTGAAAACTGTTACGGATGACGCTATGGTCGGCGCTGGGGCTCTTGTGCAGGCCTACGAGGATGTTCAGTATCTCTCGCGTCTTCGATACCGTTCACCGCCTCCGATGTTGAACGTTGGCCTTAACGTTACGGGACCACTGGCCGCGATCGAGGACTTCACCGTGCAGGAATGGACAAACTATAACGAACGGCGGCTCTTGAACATTCAGCCTACCTTTTCGTGTTCGCCGCAGTCGACTTTCTTGAGTACTCGAGAGACGGCGGATGGCCAAACCTTGCACGAGAGTGTTGCTGCCAACGTGCTTCGAGTTTTCCAGGACGAGCGCGGACAACCATACACCATGTCTTGCCACGAGTATACGTTTCATGTGGAGGCGCCCAGCGATTTGGAAACGGCCTGGCCACTCGAGCTTGTGTACCCTGCGACGGAGCGACTGAATCAGGTTATGGCCGAGATGATGCCGCTTGGGTTGCTTACCGACACTGACACGACGTTCCCTGTGCACGCGACATCCGCGGTCCCTCCGATGTTACCAATAGCAGAGCGTCTTCATAACAACAAAGTAAGACTCACATTGGAAAAGGTTGAAAAGCTAATCCGTGTTTGTATCAAGGTTAGCGATAGTGTGACGTTCGTTCGGACGGAGGCCATTAGCGTTCAGCCCATCAGAGCTGCTCCCGATATAACGTTACTCACAGCGGACTTGCCGTCTGTGAGGCCCGATGTCTCCGAACGGCTGGACTCTGCCATGGCGTTAGCGTCAGCATCGATCGAAACCGCGAATGGACTACGATACAACTCACCTTTCTCGGCCGACCTCGGTCACCGATCCCTTAGCGAGGAATTATTCGGGTCGGATACCGACAGCATGCCTGAGTTGGAAAGTGTGTCAGACTCCGACGAGTCGGTGGATATAGGCATTTGCCCTCACTGTTTTCATGAAAGCCATACCTTTTTTTCTGACTGTCCCTACAAAACCGTTCGTCCAGGCTTTTACGGGTCCACCAGACGCGAGGAAGAACTTGACAAAGACTCCGAGGACATATCGGCTGCAGTCCGCGTGGTTTTGGACAAGGCGGCGGGACCCTCGGCGTCGGAAATGTTGTCGAAGATGACGGAAGGAATGTACATGACGCCGTCGGGGGAAATGACGCCATCGACTGCAGAGATGTTGAAGAGATATACGAAAGAGTGGGATGGAAATCAGGAGGAGGATTCGGTGTTGGCGGACGAGTTGAGAGACATTCTGGGAGAATTGCCGTCGGAGGCACCGGACCGAAAGGATGGCACTGCCTCTCATGTGACACGGCCTGGAACACCCTTTCCCTTCACGGGCGTGGTTGCCAACTCGCTTGCAGAACACGTCGACGCTATATCCCAAGCAGCGCAGCTCGAACCTCCGGCTTTTTTTCATCGTGGCCGGGTCGTAACCCGAGAGAATTGGTCGAGCTCACCTCCGTCACCCTCGTCTGGCACCGATTCTTCCGCAGAGGACGTCTCCGCATCTGCGGCGCCTGAATGGTCGCCAGATTTCTATGACTGGTCAGTCAACCCTAAATACGACGAGGAGTGGTTAATTGAGACTCTCGGTGATTATAGGACTGGATCCCTCATTGTCCATGGCAGTTCTATTCACCTTAACGCTGACCAACTCGGAGTCATGAAACCGCTGCCCAATTACTCGTTGCCCACCTCACGCGCACTCGCGACTCCTCCCCCTATTCCCGTTCCCATTATCACGATCGAAAACTCGCCCGTTGTGATCGATGCTCCTCCGGCGTATTATCCGTCGGAACACTTCAGCGGAGGACACGATCCTCTGGAACGTCTTCCGCGTTTCGCTCTCCAGCCTGGTCAGTCCGAAGATGTACAGCTGTCGCTCTATTACTGGGCGTACGATAAAGCTCTTGCTCAGCTCGATACTCGCCGATATGAAGATGAAGCCGGGAGTGAGCCCATCGAAATGGCCCTTCGAATCCTGCATGGACCGCTGCGCAGTTATGTTGACTACGAGGCAATGGCTGCCGAAGGGATCGCCAGTCTTCAGTATTTCGTTCCACTGACGCCGCCTCACTCGCCGCTTAATTTGCCTATGACTCCCTCGTCTCCGATCTCGGACGATACTCCCGACCCGACGCAGTCCCCGTCTTCACTCGGCCACAGTCTGCCCTCGACGGATTCAGAGATCACCACCCCGCCTGATGCCATTGGGTCGCCCTTGGACCAAGCTATTGTAGCGGATATTTCAGTTCATCGCGGAGGCGAACAGCCGATCGTTCTCGAAGACTCCCTGGATCGTGGTATAGACATTCACCTTCGCGAACCACGCATCCTCAAGCGCAAACACCCCCATGATGAAGATAACTCTCAGGAAGGACGTCGATTGCGCATCTTTAGTACGTTACCAAACCATTCCTTTCGGAATTTTCGTGCTAATTCCTGGAACGATGAAGCTGGAACGTTGGGAGGCGGGGACTTTCGGCTCTTCGCAGGCGTGCGACTCGGAGGGATCGAAGGTGTACGCCGCATGGAAGACACGGCGTCCAATTTGTACGGGATCACCGAACAATCCTTTCCGACCACGTACGACCCCCATCCACTGTTTCACGCATTTGAGGCTGCAAAAATGCATGCCGTATGGAAGACTCTCCAGCGCGAAGGTCGCACTCGTATGGCCAATAATCTTCATGAGTTGCTTTCTATTCGCCTACGCGACGAATTTACCAGTGCCCAGTCCATCACTCCCAAGAATCTCGACGACCGTTATCCTGAGCACGGATCTAACTACTGGGAGCTTCTTCGCGACCGTTCCGAGTCCACGTCACCCTACACTTACGTGTCCGACGACGACAGCGACAGCGACAGCGACGTGGACGACAGCTCTGATTACTCGTCTGCCAGTGACGGATCCGAGGAGCTGTATGTCACTGTTCCAACTGGGTGGAGTCGCTTGCGCTTCAGTGATACGCTCGCACAGACTGCCCGTTCTGCTTGAAGGCGCGTGTTATTTCATTCTGTTCGCCGCGCTTGTATTCATTGGCTGCAGAATTTCTCGCGTCCTAGTACTCCCATCAAGATGTCTCTTTTCTGTAGCTACGTATTCAGCACGCCACACCGTGGTCTTCCAACATGACACGGATGTAACATTAACAGACGCGCCCGAAGGAAAGTGGGAATGTGTGCGAAGGGTGTTGAAAGGCTTTTGGGTTCACAGCAGATACTTGTTTTCGAGAATAGCGTGGCGTTGTAACAATAGCCGGTACCGCGAAATCAATTTACCGGATTCACAAGTTCTTAAGCCAGTAATAAGTTACGATTGTTTTTCAATTCGTCAGGACTCGGAGAATTTTGAGGAAATTGTGTTTCATACTGACGAAGGTCCAGAACAGAGTCGGCGGCAAAAAGACTGGGAAGATTTGGAAGAAGATGACGAATTTGTATTTTATCCAGTACAAGTGTTCGACAAACGGGGAAGAGAGTACCAATCTTTCACATTATATCACAGGATGATGAAATTAAGGGACAACCAGGAAGACGGAGCCGGCTTAATGGGAATTCAGTCAGAACTTTGTCCTATAGAAGTCGCGTACAATTCCGGGACAGATTTTCAAATATTCACGATGTATAAAAGAGTGAATAAGAAAATACGACCAGTATCAACAACTTTCTCACCGGAATATGAAGTTAAACGTCGAATTCCTGAAGACCCAATGGAAACTTTGCCCTTATTGGAATCGGATCCGCCCCCATTTCAGTCTACGAAGAGGCTTGATCTTGACAGAATAAAAATCTTGGAGATAAATCATGACGGATTTCTTAGTGAAGAAGAAGAGAGGGTGTTCATACGTGTGATGGAGTTGAATCAGGATGCCCTAGCTTTTGAAGATGCCGAACGAGGAACGTTTCGTGATGAATATTTTTCACCGTACAAGATCGCAACTGTTCCCCATACGCCATGGGAATATAAAAATATTCCAATTCCGCCTGGTATCTTGAATAAGGTAATCGAGGTCTTGAAGCTCAAAATGGAAGCAGGCGTCTACGAGATGTGTCAATCTTCGTATCGATCTCGATGGTTCTGTGTACTCAAGAAAAATGGAAAACTTCGCATAGTGCATGACTTACAACCATTAAATAAAGTATCGGTTCGAGATGCTGGAATGCTCCCCATCGTGGACGATTTTGTTGAAGGATTTGCGGGAAGACAATGCTATACCGTCTTTGATTTGTATTGGGGTTTCGACGCTCGAAAAATGGAACCGGAAAGTCGGGACATGACTGCTTTCATGACACCACTAGGTCTGTTAAGAATCACTTCTATGCCAACGGGATATACAAACTCACCTGCAGAGTTTCAAAAGTGTATGGTTTTCATATTACATGACGAAATTCCCAAGGTCGCAAATATTTTTATTGACGATCTACCTATCAAAGGACCAGTGTCAGCATATTTAGATTCGGAAGGGCAACCTGAGTACCTGAATGGAACAAGAATTAGGCGCTTTGTGTGGGAACATGCACAGGATGTTCACCGAATAATGCACAAAGTAAAATGCGCAGGGGCCACCTTTTCAGCGACAAAGGTACAGTGTTGTCGACAGAGTGCTTTGATTGTGGGGCAGGTTTGCTCCCCTGAAGGAAGAACTCCAGACACCAAGAAGGTATCCGCAATTTTGAACTGGCCCATTTTGAAAACGCCGCAGGAAGTACGAAGATTCTTAGGACTTTGTGGTACCGTAAGAATCTGGATCCTCAGTTATTCGGAAATAATACGTCCACTTACAGAATTATACCGAAAGAATCAGGAATTTCACTGGGACGAACGACGCGAGTGGGCCTTTGGACGAATCAAACAATTAGTAATTTCAGCACCTGCATTGCGGCCCATTGACTACGAATCCAAGGAAGCAGTAATCGTGTCCGTAGACTCCAGTAGAGCAGCAGCTGGAATGATCCTATCCCAACGAGACGAAAAAGGAATAAGACGGCCTGCAAGGTATGGATCAATTCCAATGAGCGAGAGGGAATCACGATACTCACAACCAAAACTCGAACTATTTGGCTTGTACCGTGCTCTTCGGCACTGGAGGTTGTACATCATCGGTGTGAAGGTATTGCAGGTAGAAGTTGATGCAAAGTATATTCAAGGACTTCTCAATAATCCAGATTTGCAGCCTGACGCGGCAGTCAATAGATGGATTCAAGGGATATTAATGTTTCATTTTGCACTTATCCACGTACCAGCCACAAAATTTCAAGGACCTGATGCGTTGTCCAGACGGGAACCAGCAGACGGAGAAGAGGTGGAAAGCGATGATGATGCATGGTTAGATGAGATCGCGCTGTTTGTGGAACAAGTTGTGTGGGAAGCTAAAACAGAAGCGGAAAAAGAACTTCCTTCTTGCCACCTTACACGACAAGGCCAAGAAACATTTTTACAACAAGTATTCCGCTTTTTAAGCACATTGGAAGCACCAATTTTCGATAAACCCCAGAAGCACGCACGATTTATTCAGCAGGCTACACGCTTTATGATTCATGAAGGCAAATTTCTTCGCCGGAACACACGGGGACCTCCTTTGAATGTAATTTTGGAACCGACCAAACGACTGCGGATATTGACGCAAGCCCATGAAGAACTAGGACACAAAGGTGTTCAACCTGTGTGGGACATTTTGAAACTGCGATTTTATTGGCCGAAATTGTATAATGACATTCAACATCATACTGGCTCTTGTCACCGCTGTCAGATACGGAACACCAAGAAATTGGAAATACCAGTGACAGTTTCTGTGCCGGCGGTTCTCTTTCAAACCGTATACATTGATATCATGATGATGCCAGAAGCAAATGGATATAAAATGATTGTTGCTGCAAGGGATGATCTATCGGGCACTTGTGAGGCTCAAGCCTTGAAGACCAAAACAGCATCAGACCTTGCCAATTTTTTTTGGGTATTCATTTACTGTCGCTATGGATGTCCTCGAAAAGTTGTAACAGATAATGGATCAGAGGTAAAGGCGGGGTTCAAACTTCTCATGAATCGAATGAACATTCCTCACGTAAAGATTTCAGCCTATAACAAGCATGCAACCGGTGTAGTAGAACAAGGTCATTTTACCTTGAGGGAAGCATTAACAAAGTCTTGCGGAGGTCAAATGGATTTATGGCCGGAAAAATTGGCTGCAGCATTGCTGTCGGATAGAGTAACTGTGAGTCGCGTAACTGGTTTCTCACCATTTCAACTACTTCATGGAGTGGATCCAATATTGCCATTCGACCTCACAGAAGCTACCTTTATGGTAAGCGGTTTTCGAACAGGACTCACAACTGCAGAGTTGTTGACCTTACGGATTCGGCAGCTCTCAAAACATCCTAGAGATATTAAGCGTGCTAGTGAGACCTTAAAGAAAGCACGTTTTCGATCCAAACAGCAGTTCGAGCGGAGATTCATGAAGAAATTGCAGCGCAATGAGTACAAGAAAGGAGAATTGGTTTTGGTACGTAATGTTGGTATTGAAATGGAAGTCAGCTCTAGAAAGAAGACTGATGATAAATATTTCGGACCATATGAGGTAGATCGGAAGAATCAAGGAGGAGCTTACGTTCTGCGAGAGTTGGACGGAACCTTATTTCGACGAAACCCGACAGCCGCCTTTCGTCTTCTACCATACATTACTCGGAATCATTGGTTCATGAAGGAGAATGAGGAAGACGAGAGCTCGACGGATTCGGATGATGATGATGAATCTCTGGAGTCATCGGAGGAAGACTAAAAATTTTTCGAAGCAGTTTTTAAAAATAGCTCTGTCAGCAATTTATTGCAAGGATCGGCTAATTGGGATCCCACAATTCGGCGAGAAAACAAGCTCAGATCTGAGAATCTCGCTCACACCATAAATACTGCGCTCGTAGACCGCACAGTTTTTCGGGGCTCTTTTTTTTGTCTGCACACTGGTCGCTCTCATTTTTTTGTCTCCCTCAAACTGCACTCTTGGCATACTATTGTTTTTTTTTTCTTGCAATCATCCGAAATTGTCCTAGCTATGCACACCTATCGTCCCGAGTCTCCGACACTACGCCGGTCTCAATCCCTCTCCCGGATCGCTCAGCATAGATCCAGCAGCGATGTAAGTCGGGGCGCTTATGTTATCCAAATATGCTTTTATTCATGACCATCATAATCTCTTCCTGCTGGGCAGGAATACTACGAGGCGTCGGAGCTGCATGCTCGTCGGGAAATTCGGAGCATCCACAATCAAAGGACCCTAACATTCGCTCCTCCGCCTGCCATATCGTCCCCACATCTCCTTGTTCGACCGGACAGCCAGCTTGACCCCTTAAGCCAGTACCCGATTTTCCTGGGGCGTGGCAGTACTACAGCATTGACGTCGTCTTGGGCACACCTCGACCCATATCCATCCTCTACAGGAGGCGCCAGCTCGGTCGCGCATGCATCGACGTGGTCTCTGTCTTCCAGTGAAGAGATAACAGCAGAAGCCCAGAGGGCCGCACAAACGGGTAGCCGGGTGAACGTGTCGATGGGAGCTGTGAGGACCGCACCCTCGCCGCCCTTTTCCATTGATCTCGAGACGTATCCCCGCCACTTCCCAGTTGAATTCCAGCTGGAGCTTGCCGGGTACACCCCTTGCTACCCTAACCCAGACATAGACGAGGACGCGGAGCTGCAATTGCGCCTTGTAACCTACCATCGGTGGAGAGCGGCCAACAATTTATTTAACGCTCACCTTGCCGACAATCCGGTCCCCTCGGAGCGCCCTGTGCAGCCTCTCTATGTCTGGCGCAGCCGGACTGAGGCTGTTTTCGAGCTGGATGCAGTCCCCCACTGGCAGCTGCAGTCGGGGGATACAGTGGAAACATTTGGAATGTGGGACGGTCCGTGGCGCCTAACGGACCAAGTTAGGCGGCGTCACGAGTTCCATCTTATCAGCAAGGATCCACCGATTGAATGGGTATACATAGTATGTGAGAGCGACGTGTTCCGGCAGCAGGCATGGCTCAAGATACCAGCGAGGTTCTTTTATCCCACCACCCTCGGAATAGCACTGCGCAAAGGCGCGCACGCCATCGGGTCCCTATTCGCTCGCCCCCGGCCACTTTTTCCACACCACGCACGCAGCCGATGACTGAGCGAAAAACTGCGCTTTCGCCGCCGGAGAAAACATACCGAGGCAGCTTAGCATTTCCCTGGTTCGACACGTACAGTGCACAACTTTCGCCGATACTCCAGATCGTACATGAACCCTGTCCCCATGCCTCGATCCTCAACAATCTCACATATTCCTTGATTAACCGCTCCAGTATCTGCTTCAAACCACACTCCTTTGAACACCATGCACTCCTTTCGCTATCTTACTGAACTATTTGTAAAGAACCATCCAAACTCGAGACTGAGGCGCTCCTTTGTCTATACGTACTTGTTTTTTTTTTGCAATCAAAGACCCCTTCTTACGATCATGATTAATCACATCTTGAGTTGCGCGCATGGATTGCCTGAGGACAGTCATTGTTATTCTGTTCGCCGCGGATGTGCCGCCAAGTTTTTGTTTACCATAAACATGCACGCAACTCTAAGAAATGAATATGGAGGAATTGATGGGAAAAGATGAGATAGCTGTTATCAGAGCTGTGTTGAAGGCTGTGACTGTCACTGCATCAGAAGCTGTGACATTGCATTTAGGCTGTGCGACATTGCTATAAGGCAGTACTACTGCCTCATGGCTGTACTAGAAAAAGTATAAAAGGGCCGAACTTTCGTAGTTAGTAGATTAGATTTCCCCTTTGTACAAACTTTTGGGCAATCAACTATTCAGTTCTCAACATCTCTTATTCGCGTACTTGAGCTTCTAAGTCTATTTCGAACACTCGACATAGTTCAATTCGACTTAATTGAGCTAGATACCGAAACTATCGTCGTCGACGTCACTTACACAGCCACCGCTTACGTAAGCGACACCTTCTTAACTTGACCAACTCAACACCGAAACCTTGAAAAGGAAGTTCGTTGGGGTTTTCGAACACAAAGAGTTATCTCTTGAATAAATTCTATTCCGAGCAACTCTTGGGAAACATATTTTCCACTGCACACCGTGAACGTGTCTGTGTCCTGTGTCTTGTGTTTGTCTTGTCATTGTGTCCGTGAACGTGTTCTTGTGTGTCCTGTGTCCTGTGTTCTGTGTCCCTGTGTCCACGAACCATTGTTGCGAGCTTGTTTAGCCAACATGTTAGCACAAACCCGTTCCTCGGAACAAACCATGCCAGACCTTTGAGTCTGTTTCTTATACTAAGCAACCTACGTTCATCCGTGAACAAAGGAAAGCGCTCCTCAAACCAACAAAATGCACCACGCTCAACTACGAGACTCTCTCGAACGGTTGAAACCTGCACGCACTTGGCTATTTGACCTAATACTTGGTCTACACCCCCGAACTTAAACTATCATTCCTATTAAGGAAGGTGTTGTTGAGTGGTTTTGGTTAGGGTTAGGTTTTCATAGAAGTTAGCTTCGTGAACCTTTCTCGAACGTGATCCATCCGCACTAGGAGTGACTGTCTTTCAGCGCATGGCTCGCAGGCACAGCAGATGGCTGAACAGGAGACTGCTGGGAAGGAGAAGATGACCGAGGATAAGATCCCAGAACAATATAGGGATTATGTCAAGGTCTTCGCAAAAGAGTCATTTGACTCTTTACCAGACAAAAGGCCGTGGGATCACGCAATCGAACTGAAGCCGGGGTCAAAGGCTGTAGATTGCAAGATCTATCCGTTATCGCTGGACGAGCAGGGAAAGCTTAATGAATTTCTTGAGGAGAACTTGAAGAGCGGACGGATCAGGCCGTCAAAGTCGCCGATGGCATCAGCGTTCTTTTTTATCAAAAAGAAGGATGGATCGCTTCGCCCGGTACAGGATTACCGGAAGCTAAACGAAATGACCATAAAAAATAAATATCCTTTACCTCTTATTTCAGAGCTGGTAAATAAACTCCGAGGTGCTCAATACTTTTCGAAGCTGGACATTCGCTGGGGTTACAATAACGTCAGGATAAAGGAAGGTGTTATATCCGTGTCCGGAAAGAAAAGGAAACGGCCGGAAGGGCCGGAAGGACGGATGGCCGGACGAAGTGTCGGGGGACCGGACGAAGGTCCGGATGTAAAGCGATACCACAAGAGTATAAGGGTACACCAATTAACTTGGCTCCGAAGGTCGGATAGAGAATAGGACAGAGGTCGGACGACGGAGCAATGCGGATGCAAAGCACGTTAATTATCAACTAAGGTTACATCCAAAGTAAGTACGTATTTATACTAAGTACGGAGATAGTCCGGATGCGTTCGGAGAAGAAGTTAAGACAATAGGAATAAGCGAAGACAATAAGACAATAAGGAATACATGTGAAGCATAAGTCATATGGTCAGAGAAGGGGAAACGCTCAGTAATTCTTCATTGCGTAAAAACCCCGAGGGCGTGCGTCAACGACCAAGGCTGGACGCAACAGCGAATGATACGGACGCGAGCCGGAGTTCGGATGACGTGTCCGGAAGGAAGGGAAGTCGGATCCGAGGATCCGGACGGAGGACGGAGAGATCCGGATGAAGCCGGACGAGTCCGGACGGATCAGGAGAGGGTCGGAGATGCACGGGCGTAACAGTATCCCCCTCTTAGGTTCCTTGCCCTCAAGGAACCAAAGAACCGGATGAATACGATAGCCGGAGCCGGATGATGACAGAGGAATGACGGAGGAGTGACGGCATGAGAATTAGAAGTCGAGGATGTGCAGCAGCACGTGATGGTGAGAGCGTTGTTAGGGAAACAACAAATTTTTTCCTCTTACCACCATGTCGTCTGCCACCACCACGAACAACAACGGGGATAATACCCCACCGCCACCACCATCGGGGAACAAAGGAAAAGGACGCGAGACGTTGACGGATGCCCGGGCCCGAGAGGAGGCCGAATGGAAGGAGGAGAAGGAACGACAGGAGAGAATCGCGGAGGAGGAGAGAGCAGCAGAGCCGGAGGAGGAGAGGGATGCGCGGCTGGCCAGGGAGGAACGTGACCACCAAGTTGCGTTGCGCCTTGCCGCAATGGACGCGGAAACCGCGGCTGCGGTCTCTCGGGCGACGCAGCAACGCGAACGTGCGCTTCAACTGCGCGCGGGAGTCAACGCCGGCACCGCCACCAATGCCGAAATCGCGGAGATTTTGCGACAGGTGTCGGAAGAAAAGAACGCGGAGCCGGAGGCGTCGGGTTCGAACCGGAAGCGCAAGCGGGAGACGGAGAGTGAGGGGAAGTTGAAGAAGCAGAAGAAGGATAAGAAGTCGGTGAAATGGGAACTCGCGATCGAAGGTAAGTGATGGATTTGCCGGACAGGCCGGACGCAGACAGATACTGACGGATAATTCCAGCTTGTGCTCCATGCCACGACCGAGGCATTCCCTGCCGGACCGCGCCAGAACAGGGGCACCATGCGTGTCAGGAGTGCGGCCGCAAGCGGACCAAATGCCCGCTCGTTTCGGAAAGCGAGGTATGCCGTCCGCGCGTCAAAGCTGCGCGCGTCCGGGAGTCGAATCAAGCCCGGGGCGAGTCATCCGGAAGCAAGAAGAATTCGTGAGCCTGGGTCCATGCGTCGGGCGCGTCGGAACAGCCGGAAGGGTGTCAGACGCGCATTGACGACTTGCGCGACGAGATCGCCAAGCTCCGCGCGGCTCAAGTTGAAGACCGCGCCATCCTCGTTCGCTGGGTATGACAGTATTTATCGCTGAAAATTATAAGGTTGAGAAATGAGGTTCAGAACAGCATTTTAAGACATTGAGGTTTGAGGTTTTGTGAAAATATCAGGTTGAAGATTGAGGTTTAGCCATTTTTTTTAGGTTGCACTAGCAGGTCTGAGATTGAAAATGTGAGGTTTCATACGAGATTTGCCAGGTTTCGTACGTGCCAGGTTGAGTGTTGAGGTGGAGAACGAGGTACTCAGAATTTTTTGTCAGCTCCCCATCATCATGTGATGGATCAGATGGGATCAAAACTGCAATGTTTCAGCCAACTCCAGAAACTAATATTTAACCTCTATTTATTTAGATAATCCTGGTTCAAAATAACAGTTTCTGGAATTTGCCTTGAAATTGATGGCTGTCTGCATTGGGTTAGAAAGGGTGGGCCCCAGCAATTCCTGGAATATTGATGGCTTGCCGTATTGGGTGCCTGTCTGCCTGCCTTGCAATTGATGGGGTGCACACATCTGAGCTCCTATTGATGGTTTTTTCCCATTCGAGTCCGGGCTTGTCCGGGTATCGCTCATGAAACTCTGCCAAGAGTTCCGGAGCGTCCAAGTCGAAGGCCGGAACCCATTGGTATTGTTGTCCGGTTGAAGACCATCCGAGCCATTCAACATAGTACCGGAGCGGACAACGACGGTAACGTCGGTCGATCTTGGAGTCGAGTATGGTCGATAATTCGAAATGCTCGTCTCCGTCGATAATCTCGACCGGCCCGGGTGGAACTTGTTCGCGTCCGGGGAATGGATTCGGGAAATGTGGTTCTAGCGCTGAGACGTGAAAAACGGGGTGAATGCGCGAAAGGGCTTTAGGAAGACGGATTCGATAAGACGCGCCGGAGGTTTTCTCGATGACTTTGTATGGTCCGAAGTGTGTCTCGGAGAACTTCTCCGTGGGCCGGGTGGTTGCAATGAACTCGGTCGACACAAAGACATGATCTCCGACCTCAAGGATCGGGTCCGGAAGACGCTTTTTATCAGCAACTTCCTTGTAACGCTCCGTAGCAATTGTAAGTTGCGCACGGAGGTATTCGTGGACGGATTGGAGATCATAGACGTAGTCCCGGGCTTTGTCAACATCCTTGCCCTGGATCGTAGTCTCGTGGAAGGTGAGTGCCGGATGATAACCCTTGTTAGCGAAGAACGGAGATACGCCGGTCGATGCGTTCGGAGCGTTGTTGAGCGCGAACTCTCCGAGAGGAAGGAGCTCGGCCCAGTCGTCCTGTTGATACGCACAATACATCCGGACGTACTGTTCGAGGGTTTGGTTCATGCGTTCCGTCTGTCCGTCGGCCTCCGGATGGTGGCCGGACGTAAAGTGCATGGTCATATTGAGTAGTTTGCCCAACGCGCGGAAAAAAGCGGAGACGAATTCCGTGCCACGGTCCGAAGTGACATGGGCCGGGACTCCGTGTTTGGAAAAGACGTGAATAAGGAAATGCCGGGCGAGTTGCACGGAAGTGATATGGAAATCGCAGGGGAAAAGGATAACCTGCTTGGATGCACGATCAACGATGACACAAATGCAGTTAAACTCGCCGGAGAAGGGAAGGTTTTCGATAAAGTCGATGGAAATGGAATACCAAGGACGGAGGGGAACCGGAAGTGGACGGAGAAGACCGTACGGCTTGTGCCGAGGGGCCTTGTTGTGCTCGCAGTGAGTGCAGGATTTGCAATAGTCTCGAACGAAGTTCCACATCTCCGGCCAGGCATAGTCGCGCCGGACGAGGGCCAGCGTACGATTCTGTCCGAAATGGCCGGAGAGTATGTGATCATGCTTGTTTTGTAAAACACGTACACGGAGAATGTCCGGAGAGTTGCCGGAAACCTGCGGGACATAGATCCGGTTGTTGAGAAGTAAAAGTCCGGTCGGATCTGTGGTCCAGCGCGAGCCGGAAGCATCGGACGCCGCGGATGCAAGTCCGGAAGTAGCGGCTGGGTCGTCCGGATAGTGGGAAATGATGTCGCAGTGAAGCTCATCAACATCCATGACGACGGAGGCTCGGAGACAAACATCTTCAAGGTAAGTAGCGTTAAGCGATGCGGATAATTGATCGGACGTGAAAATGGGCCGGAAGTTCTGAGGATTGATCTGGCTGAAGGCCGTATCCCCCTCTTTCGGATAGACGTCCCATCGTCTAGTCAAAGCATCGGGTTTACCTCCGAGTTTGCCCGGTCGGAACCGGATCACCATATTGAAATGGCAAAGGTATTCGGACCAACGTACTTGCCGACGGGTAAGGGTCTTCGTCGTTGCAAAGTATTCGAGGTTCTTGTGGTCCGTGACAACGTCGACAACTAAAGGAGCCCCGTCGAGATAATGATGCCAATGAGTAAAGCAATCAAAAATAGCAAGGAGTTCCTTATTGTGAGTGTCGTAGTTGAGCTCCGGAGCCGTAAGTGTTCGGCTCCGGAAGGCGACAGGGTGAAGTTCCCCGTCATCTCCGGTGATGGAGAGTATGCCCGCGATAGCGTAGTCGGATGTGTCCGTTTCGACCGTAATCTGTCGGCCGGGAATCCAATGGTGGAGGACCGGAGCATCCGTAAACGCGCGCTTGAGGGTGTCGAAAGCCGTTTGGCAAGCGACCGACTAGTCCCACTTGATAGCGGTACGGGTAAGCCGGGTGAGTGGAACGGTAATGCCGGAATAGCCGTAGATGAAACGCCGGTAGAAGTTACAAAAACCGAGGAAGGACTGAACGTCCTTAACTTTCCGAGGGACGGGCCAATCCGTGATGGCAGAGATCTTGTCCGGAGCCATCCGGAAACCGTCCGGAGAAAGAACATAGCCTAGATATTCGCAAGTAGTAACGCCGAACTCGCATTTGGGAAGTTTGCAATACAAACCGGCTTCCCGGAGGCGCCGGAGCACCTCCCGGACGTGAGCGGTATGGTCGGACGGATCGTCGGAGTACACCAAGATGTCATCGAGGTATACCACGACATAGACGTCCAACAGATCCGCGAACAACGT
Organism: Mycena galopus ATCC 62051; assembly: GCA_014925785.1. Classification (NCBI taxonomy): domain Eukaryota; kingdom Fungi; phylum Basidiomycota; class Agaricomycetes; order Agaricales; family Mycenaceae; genus Mycena; species Mycena galopus. The sequence continues at coordinate 92,450 of WIQG01000242.1, forward strand.
ATTGAGGAACCGCTGAAAGGCGGCCGGAGCATTGGACAAACCTTCCGGAACGACCCGGAAGTTGTAGGAGCCGTAGCGTGAGCGAAATGCGGTTTTGTACTCGTCGCCCGGGGCGACTCGGAGTAGATGGTAGGCATGCCGGAGGTCGAGCTTGGTATAGATACGTGCCTTTCCTGGTGCATCGAGGAGATCCGAGATCAGAGGAAGCGGATAACGATCCTTCTTTGTGATACGGTTCAATCCACGGTAGTCGACGCAAAGCCGGAGACTTCCGTCCTTCTTCTTAGCGAAGAGGATAGGAGCGCCATGGGAGGAACGAGACGGATAGATGAAGTCCGCCTTCAAGTTCTGATCGAGGAACTCCCGGAGCGCCAAAAGTTCGGCCGGAGAAAGGGAATAGATAGGACCGACCGGAGGTTCCGCGTCATCGACGGTCTCGATCTTGAGATCGAACTCGCGATGGGGCGGAAGGTTATATGCCTCCGATTCCGAAAAGACATCGGCGAAGTCGTGATATTCGGCCGGAATGCCGGACAAGTTAGCGAAGTCTGGCTCGGCTGAGGATTTAAAACCTAAACTCTCGTCGGTCGGCGTAGTACGCAGAGTATACTGGATGGTGCTTTTATCGCGAATGATAGCGCGGAAAGCAGCAGCGTTGACCATAGACACAAGCGGGGCAGTAGTGAACGGACGAGGCGTGGGGGCCTCGGGTGGCGCCGGAAACGGTGCTGGAGGAATCTCCATAGAAGGAGCAGGTCCGGGCGAAGATGTCAGCGGTATAGACGGAATGAGAGCCGGGGTTGCCGGATGCTCCGTATCCTCCATAACCGGAGGGACCGCAACAAGGGCCGGAGTAATCTCCGGGTGTGTCGACACAGTAGACTTGTCGTAAACAGGGCTGAACTTTAGTGAGGCGTTGCGCCAGTCAATCAACGGATTGTAGCGGCGTAGCCAATTTAGTCCAAGAACCAAGTCACAGACAGAGTCCAGACGGGTGACGTAAAATTCCATAGAATGGACATCGCCGGAAGGAAACCGGGGCAATAATTGTAGTTGCCGGTTTATGATAGATGAGGAGCCGTCGAGATACCGGAGCTTAACCGGAGGGACCGCGTACGGAGAATACCCATTAGATTCGCAAACTCGAGTAGACACAAAACAGTGCGAAGAGCCGGAGTCGATGAGCGCCCGTAAGCGGGAGTTGAATCCCGCGGCAACTCGTTGTACAAAAGACGGACGCAGGGTTAGGCCCGCGTCCGGAGTAGGAAACCCGGACAGAATGCCGGAAGGAGAGATAAAGTCCGCGGAGAGTAAAGATATATCTTGATCAACGTAAAAGGCATTAGGAGAGAGAGTGGACGCGTTGAGAGTAACCTCTGGAAGCACCGCGGAGTCAACACGGCTCGGACCAGGTGCGGAGGGTTCCGAGCCGCTGTCTAATTTTTTGACTCGGGGGTAGAAGAGGCATCAGCGGCAGGCGCAGGCGGATTAGAAACATTTCCAGCCTTGCCTTGAGCATTGCCCGGACGCTTCCGGCAGTCGGCCGTCTTCAGAACATGCAGAGGTTGTTCTTTATGCGCCGCTCGCGCTCCTCGGGTTTGAGTTTACCGGAGGAGTCGAGCTTGGCCGCATACGGTTTCGGAGTCTTTGATGACCCGGAGGCCTGACCCGCGTTGCCGGACGTAGCCGGAGGAGTAGTCGACGGAGGATTGGTCTTGGCCGGAGGATTTGAATTACCTCGGCCCTTGCCCTTTCCCTTGGACTTCCCACCACGACCACCACCACCCTGTCCTCCGGCCGGAGGAGAGCCGGAGGCATCTCCGGACGCCTTGCCGGAGGGTGGCAGATTGTTGGAAGCGCGCTCCGCAGCTTTCTCGGCCTGTCGACGATGGTAGCGCTGGTCGATCTGCGAGGCGTAAGCCTTGAGTCCGACAAGAGAAGCTGGAATCTGGTTTTGCGCGATGGTGTCCTTGATGCGACTGGGGAAGCCCCTGTAGTATGCCCGGAAAAGGGCAGCCTCGTTGTATCCCGTCATAACCGCGTGAGTGTCGAACTCGAGCTGGTAAGTAGCCAGCCGGTCACCCGGCTTCATCGACAGCGTCTCCAGAGAGATCCGGGCGTCCCCGAAGGGGTCGTGCGGACCGAAGTTAGTCGCGAGCTCCTGTACAAATAGTCCCCAGTTTGCATCCCAATGCGGAATGGGCGCGGTACCGCTCGCATAGATGTTGGGCATAAACCACTGCTGAGCGGTGCCCCGAAGATACGACCGGACGTAGAAGATCTTATCTTCGTCGCCCGGGAAGTCTTGTAGGCGTTCCGCAATGTGCAGATAAATCTGCGACATGAAAGTGGCGAATTTCGTCGGGTCCGAACCATCGAATGTGTCCGGAGCCTTGGAAGCGGTACGAGTGGATCGAGGAGGAGCGACAGAGTTCTGTGCGAGGAGAGCCATAGCCTGTGCCATTTGTTGCACGGCGAAATCGAGCTGCGGGTTGTTCGGAGCGGGAATGTGAATTGTCGGACCCGGAGGTCCGGGGGGACCGGGAGGACCTGGAGGACCTGGAGGCAGCGCCGGACCAAATGGTCCGCCACCACCACCGCCGCCACCTCCACCGCCACCAGGTCCTGGATTAGGCGCGGGCGCGCCGGAACCCGATGGTTGAACCGGAGGGTTTGGAATCGGGGGAGGATTTCCGCCCGGGGGCGGACCTCCACTTCCTCCACCTCCGCCGCCTCCACCGCTACCGCCGCCAGGAGAGCCAGAAGGTCCAGGAGGACCGGAAGGGCCCGCAGGCGGGGGCGGAGTAGAGCCGGAAGGAAGATTGGTGGGTGGTTGGGCAGTAGGGTCAGGAGTTTGTCCTCCACTGGCTTTACCTTTACCCTTGTCGACCGGAGCCGGAGTAGCCGGCGGAGCAGTATGCGGTCGCGAGCCGATTGTAGTAGGCGATGGCGGGACAGACATTGTTTGCCCGGAATAGACCGGAGGAATCGGAGCGATCGGTTCGGTCGTCTCCAATGGGTCGACCTCTTCCGGTACCTCCACAATGGTAGCAGTGTGGACCGGATGATGAAACATACGACGATCTGGGGTAGGAGAAGATATGCCAGTACCGGAGCCACGTTCATACTCATTGAAATCCATCACCTCGGGGTAAACCGATCCGGGGTATTGTGAACCGACCGGAGATTGGCTGAACTGCTGGAAAGCAGCTCCACGGTTTTCTGGGTCGAGAAGCGGTCTTGACCACATGGCCGGAGCATGCGGCCGCAGGGCACGCGCATCCGGTTGAAAATGCGGTTGGGACCGTTGAACCCGAGGGTCAATAGGTGGTGAGAGCATGGGTGGCTGAAAACCAGAGGTAGATTCTACGGGCTGTTGGCCCGGAGCCTGAATCGGAACGATGGCGCTGAACTGGCGCGATCGACAACGATCTTGGCCTACATCCGGAGTGGGAACGAGGTGAGCGTAAGACATGGGAAGAAGCCAAATTAATTTGAGTTGATAATACTGTTATATCCGTGTCCGGAAAGAAAAGGAAACGGCTGGAAGGACGGACGGCCGGAAGGGCCGGAAGGACGGATGGCCGGACAATGTGTCAGGGGACGGACGAAGGTCCGGATGTAAAGCGATACCACAAGAGTATAAGGGTACACCAATTAACTTGGCTCCGAAGGTCGGATAGAGAATAGGACAGAGGTCGGACGACGGAGCAATGCGGAGGCAAAGCACGTTAATTATCAACTGAGGTTACATCCGAAGTAAGTACATATTTATACTAAGTACGGAGATAGTCCGGATGCGTTCGGAGAAGAAGTTAAAGACAATAGGAATAAGCGAAGACAATAAAGACAATAAGGAATACATGTGGAGCATAAGTCATATGGTCAGAGAAGGGGAAACGCTCAGTAATTCTTCATTGCGTAAAAACCCCGAGGGCGTGCGTCAACGACCAAGGTCGGACGCAACAGCGAGTGAGACGGACGCGAGCCGGAGTTCGGATGACGCGTCCGGAAGGGAGGAGAGTCGGATCCGAAGATCCGGACGGAGGACGGAGGAAGTCCGGACGGAGCCGGAGAGATCCGGATGGAGCCGGACGGAGTGGGAGTTGCATGGTCGTAACACTATTTCTAGAGCTTATTTCCACAACGAGAAATAAGCCAGAGATACTTACAACGGGACATGCGGGAATAAGCTTATTCCTGCTCGGCTAAAGGAAAGGCCTTCCATGTGACAGGCGTGTGAGGTCGGGGAAGCTCATACCAGAGAGATTCCGGGATAAGCGAATGTCGGTTAAGACAATCTGATGGGATTGATCTTATTCCAAGGAAGCGAAGTTGGGAATAAGAAACCTTTCTGGGAAAAGGTTACACTAGGGGTATCTACGGAAAGCTGGAGGCCAGGGGAATAAGATCTGATGGTCAGGAGCTACGGGAAAGGGGCAGGAGACAAAAGGAATAGACGGACGAAGCGATATCAGTCAGCCAGGGGACTGGTGTTTTCAAATATCTTGGATGACAAAAGCCGCATGGTCGGGAAATCAGGGACTACCTGGGCACTGGCCAATGGCAATACGCTCGCAGCTATTCCTCCGACGGATAAACGGGAAAGGAGGGACGATCTCGGGCCATTTTACTAATTTCTGCTTGGTTTGAGGACTTTCATATGATTTTGGGATTTGTATAAGTAGTTGGGACATTATTACGAGTAGGACACAGAATCCCCTTGTACTAGTAGGCATAACGCTTGCGATTTGGGCTATTTCTGGGGTTGGCGCAGTGTGTATCGTCGTTGGACTTTAACATTGGGAAACCTTTCTGTTGGAATAAGAAGTTGGTTACTGGAAACGTCTTAGGGCGTGATTGAGGCTACATAGTACTGGAATCGAAATCGTTTTATCGTCATCGTCATCGCTCATCGTCAATCGTCAAATCGTATCGCTCATCGTTCATTGTACATCGTAAATTGTCAATTGGGTTCTCTGGGAAATAAGCTTTTGGGCATATATCCTCATGGAAATAGTCTATTGTTCGCCTCTAGGGGGTCTATCGCGCGTCTCCGGACATCACCACCACCACACACACAACACTTGCTCGTCTCATAGCTGCGAAGCTCTTAAACTACCTTATTTCCATTGCTCGATTATCCCTCAGGCCAATTCCTGGTGATATCTTGTAGTGAAGGTTCATCTTTCTGTGGGAATCTTATACCTTCCCTTCAACCTATTGTTAGGCCCTGTACAAGGGACTACCACTCGTCTGTATCTCAGCTCTTGCTTCCTCTGATCAGCCTATTTCTGATCCTCGTCTTATTTCTGTGGGCATCACTGCTTATATCGGAAAGACTTGGGTTATATTGGGTGATAATTGGATTGTTTGGGTTTAGTTCGGAGCACATCGTTCACCGAGATACCTACCCAGGCAGTGCCAATCACCAAATTTCCTACCATATACAAGCTGAATGTGTCCCCTTTCTGCTCCCATGGCAGAGGAATGAGGGGAATGAGCAAAAATGATGGTTTCCAATACAGCTAGAATATATTGTATTCTCTGGTTTAGAACACTCTTAAACCCTTCCTATAGGTTGGAGTGATCATGGATAGTTGGGAAATACCTTCAGGATCCACAACCAGCATTCCTGCTCCAAGTTATCCTCCCCAATAAAGCAATTGATTATTTTCGTTGTTTTCACTCTATTAACCTGCTCCAATAGAGATTAGCATGTCCCAATGAGCAGTGTAAGTCATGAATAAATATCCCTACCAAGTTAGAACATCCAAAACGGATAAAAGGCGGGTGAGGGACTGATTTTTTGCCAAAATTTCCTTTTTGGGACGAAAGCGTCCATTTCCCAAAACGGAAAATTTCACTGCAAATGGCTGATCCCTATACCCAAATTGTAGAGCTCATCAAGGGCTACAAGAGTCCTCTAGATGTGGTTTTCTTTCTGAGAGCCAGCCCTTTCAGAATGAATATTGGCTTTTCAAGGAAAAACCCATCAATAGGAGCTCAGATGTGTGCACCCCATCAATTGCAAGGCAGGCAGACAGGCACCCAATACGGCAAGCCATCAATATTCTGAGAATTGCCAGGGCCCACCCTTTCCAACCCAATGCAGACAGCCATCAATTTCAAGGCAAATTCCAGAAGCTGTTATTTTGAACCAGGATTATCTAAATAAATAGAGGTTAAATATTAGTTTCAGGAGTTAACTGAAACATTGCAGTTTTGATCCCATCTGATCCATCATATGATGATGGGGAGCTGACAAAAAATTCTGAGTACCTTGTTCTCCACCTCAACACTCAACCTGGCAGGTTTCGTACGAAACCTGGCAAATCTCGTACTAAACCTCACATTTTCAATCTCAGACCTGCTAGTGCAACCTAAAAAAAATGACTAAACCTCAATCCTCAACCTGATATTTTCACAAAACCTCAAACCTCAATGTCTTAAAATGCTGTTCTGAACCTCATTTCTCAACCTTATAATTTTCAGTGAAAAAAGCTTTTATAGCTGGGCGGAGCGCCATGTCAACAACACCGGAGATCACGACTCCTCGCAATATTTGGCGCGCATCGGAGCGCTCGTGGAGCCGGAAAACGCGTCGGACGACGAGTCGAAGTCGGGAGTGCAGGATACGCGTGAGGTTTCACTGGAGTCGGAGGACGAAGACGAGGATGCTCAGGGCGACGACGAGGAAGACGATCCGGACGTTCCGGACGTTCCGGATGCGGAGGCGATGGACGTGGATGAACCGGAGCCGGATCGCCTACCGAGCGGACTGAACGTAGTCGGTTCCTACGTCGAGATTTCGCCTGGGGTGTTGGTCGTCCGGGAGCCGGAGGTTGTCGTGAAGAGCGAGACGGACGTTATGGACCAAGCAGAGATGTTCGCTTGGTCGAATGAGCGTCGGATTCGGAAGGAGGCGCGAAGGAAGGCCGCGAAGGAAGCAGAGGAAAAAGAAGCGGCCGAGAAGGCAGCGGAAGAGGAGAAGGAGAAAGCGGAAGCGTTGAGGGAGGCGAAGAGGATCGAGGAGGAGCTGGTCGCGCTCAACGCGAAACGGACCACGCTGATGGAGAAAGCGGCCGGAGAGAAGAAGGTAAAGGAGGAGAAGAAGGATGAGCCGTTGCCCGTCTGGGACGAGTCCATTCCACCATCCGGCTTCCGGGTTTCCCGAGAGGAATCCGGAATTGTATACGAGTTGGTTTCGGACGACGAGCCGGTCGTCGATGAAGACGAGGAGCCAGTTGCGAGTGGTTCCGGTTCGAAGCCGGAGCCGGAGCAGAACGCGGACGCGGATGAAGGCGAGAAGTGAACGGACGGAAACGGACAATTGTAGATAGAAAAACGGACGTTTGTATAATAACTTTCTTGAGTCCGAAATAAATGTTTTCTTGGTCATGAAGCGCGTAGAGTTGCCGACGAGACGGAGTAAGACCGGAGGGATGCGACCGGAGTCGGAAGCTCAAAGTCGTTCCCATTCGAGTCCGGGCTTGTCCGGGTATCGCTCATGAAACTCTGCCAAGAGTTCCGGAGCGTCCAAGTCGAAGGCCGGAACCCATTGGTATTGTTGTCCGGTTGAAGACCATCCGAGCCATTCAACATAGTACCAGAGCGGACAACGACGGTAACGTCGGTCGATCTTGGAGTCGAGTATTGTTGATAGTTCGAAATGCTTGTCTCCGTCGATAATCTCGACCGGTCCGGGTGGAACTTGTTCGTGTCCGGGGAATGGATTCGGGAAATGTGGTTCTAGCGCTGAGACGTGAAAAACGGGGTGAATGCGCGAAAGGGCTTTAGGAAGACGGATTCGATAGGACGCGCCAGAGGTTTTCTCAATGACTTTGTATGGTCCGAAGTGCGTCTCGGAGAACTTCTCCGTCGGCCGGGTGGTTGCAATGAACTCGGTCGACACAAAGACATGATCTCCGACCTCAAGGATCGGGTCCGGAAGGCGCTTTTTATCAGCAACTTCCTTGTAACGCTCCGTAGCAATAGTAAGTTGCGCACGGAGGTATTCGTGGACGGATTGGAGGTCATAGACGTAATCCCGGGCTTTATCAACATCCTTGCCCTGGATCGTAGTCTCGTGGAAGGTGAGTGCCGGATGATAACCCTTGTTAGCGAAGAACGGAGATACGCTGGTCGATGCGTTCGGAGCATTGTTGAGCGCGAACTCTCCGAGAGGGAGAAGCTCGGCCCAGTCGTCCTGTTGATACGCACAATACATCCGGACGTACTGTTCGAGGGTTTGGTTCATGCGTTCCGTCTGTCCGTCGGCCTCTGGATGGTGGCCGGATGTAAAATGCATGGTCATATTGAGTAATTCGCCCAATGCGCGGAAGAAGGCGGAGACGAATTCCGTGCCACGGTCGGAAGTGACATGGGCCGGGACCCTGTGTTTGGAAAAGACGTGAATGAGGAAATGCCGGGCGAGTTGCACGGAAGTGATATGGAAATTGCAGGGGAAAAGGATAACCTGCTTGGATGCACGATCAACGATGACACAGATGCAGTTAAACTCGCCGGAGAAAGGAAGGTTTTCGATAAAGTTGATGGAAATGGAATGCCAAGGACGGAGGGGAACCGGAAGTGGACGGAGGAGACCGTACGGCTTGTGCCGAGGGGCCTTGTTGCGCTTGCAGTGAGTGCAGGATTTGCAGTAGTCTCGGACGAAGTTCCGCATCTCTGGCCAGGCATAGTCGCGCCGGACGAGGGCCAGCGTACGATTCTGTCCGAAATGGCCGGAGAGTATGTGATCATGCTTGTTTTGTAAAACACGTACACGGAGAATGTCCGGAGAGTTGCTGGAAACCTGTGGAACGTAGATCCGGTTGTTAAGAAGTAGAAGTCCGGTTGGATCTGTGGTCCAGCGCGAGCCGGAAGCATCGGACGCCGCGGATGCAAGTCCGGAAGTAGCGGCTGGGTCGTCCGGATAGTGGGAAATGATGTCGCGGTGAAGCTGATCAACATCCATGACGACGGAGGCTCGGAGACAAACGTCTTCAAGGTAAGTAGCGTTAAGCGATGCGGATAATTGATCGGACGTGAAAATGGGCCGGAAGTTCTGAGGATTGATTTGGCTGAAGGCCGTATCCCCCTCTTTCGGATAGACGTCCCATCGTCTAGTCAAAGCATCGGGTTTACCTCCGAGTTTGCCCGGTCGGAACCGGATCACCATATTGAAATGGCAAAGGTATTCGGACCAACGTACTTGCCGACGGGTAAGGGTCTTCGTCATTGCAAAATATTCGAGGTTCTTGTGGTCCGTGACAACGTCGACAACTAAAGGAGCCCCCTCGAGATAATGCCGCCAATGAGTAAAGCAATCAAAAATAGCAAGGAGTTCCTTATCGTGAGTGTCGTAGTTGAGCTCCGGAGCCGTAAGTGTTCGGCTCCGGAAGGCGACAGGGTGAAGTTCCCCGTCATCTCCGGTGATGGAGAGTATGCCCGCGATAGCGTAGTCGGATGCGTCCGTTTCGACCGTAATCTGACGGCCGGGAATCCAATGGTGGAGGACCGGAGCATCCGTTAACGCGCGCTTGAGAGTGTCGAAAGCCGTTTGGCAAGCGACCGACCAGTCCCACTTGATAGCGGTACGGGTAAGCCGGGTGAGTGGAACGGTAATGCCGGAATAGCCGTAGATGAAACGCCGGTAGAAGTTACAAAAACCGAGGAAGGACTGAACGTCCTTAACTTTCCCAGGGATGGGCCAATCCGTGATGGCAGAGATCTTGTCCGGAGCCATCCGGAAACCGTCCGGAGAAAGAACATAGCCTAGATATTCGCAAGTAGTAACACCGAACTCGCATTTGGGAAGTTTGCAATACAAACCGGCTTCCCGAAGGCGCCGGAGCACCTCTCGGACGTGAGCGGTATGCGCCGAGAAGCGGTCTTGACCACATGGCCGGAGCATGCGGCCGAAGAGCACGCGGATCCGGTTGAAAATGCGGTTGGGACCGTTGAACCCGAGGGTCAATAGGTGGTGAGAGCATGGGTGGCTGAAAACCAGAGGTAGATTCTACGGGCTGCTGGCCCAGAGCCTGAATCGGAACGATGGCGCTGAACTGGCGCGATCGACGACGATCTTGGCCTACATCCGGAGTGGGAATGAGGTGAGCGTAAGACATGGGAAGAAGCCAAATTAATTTGAGTTGATAATACTGTTATATCCGTGTCCGGAAAGAAAAGGAAACGGCCGGAAGGGCTGGAAGGACGGATGGCCGGACGAAGTGTCGGGGGACCGGACGAAGGTCCGGATGTAAAGCGATACCACAAGAGTATAAGGGTACACCAATTAACTTGGCTCCGAAGGTCGGATAGAGAATAGGACAGAGGTCGGACGACGGAGCAATGCGGATGCAAAGCACGTTAATTATCAACTAAGGTTACATCCAAAGTAAGTACGTATTTATACTAAGTACGGAGATAGTCCGGATGTGTTCGGAGAAGAAGTTAAGACAATAGGAATAAGCGAAGACAATAAGACAATAAGGAATACATGTGAAGCATAAGTCATATGGTCAGAGAAGGGGAAACGCTCAGTAATTCTTCATTGCGTAAAAACCCCGAGGGCGTGCGTCAACGACCAAGGCCGGACGCAACAGCGAATGATACGGACGCGAGCCGGAGTTTGGATGACGCGTCCGGAAGGAAGGGAAGTCGGATCCAAGGATCCGGACGGAGGACGGAGAGATCCGGATGAAGCCGGACGAGTCCGGACGGATCAGGAGAGGGTCGGAGATGCACAGGCGTAACAGAAGGAGACGAGTGGAAGGCTGCGTTCCGAACGAATCGAGGGCTGTACGAGCCGCTCGTTATGTTTTTCGGATTAACAAATTCACCCACGTTTCAAACCATGATAAACAATATACTCCGAGATCTTATCAACGAGGGACACATCATCGTCTATCTAGATGATATTCTTATCTTCACGGAAACCCTGGAGGAACACCGCAAGGTTGCGCACCGCATACTAGAGACGCTAGAAAAACATAAATTATTCCTTAAACCCGAGAAGTGCGAGTTTGAGAAGACCGAGATTGAGTATCTCGGTGTTATCATTTCCCACAACTCCATGCGGATGGACCCAGCGAAAATCAAAGGGATCATGGAGTGGCCCGAGCCAAAGAACGTCAAACAAGTACAAGCGTTCTTAGGCTTTGTCAATTTTTATAGGCGCTTTGTACGCGCCTTTAGTGACCTAGCCCGGCCGCTGAGTAAATTAACCGGCAAGATCAGATGGTCCTGGGGACCAGAACAGGCAGAGGCGTTCCAGAAGCTCAAGGAGCGGATTGCCGAGGATGTGGTATTGGCGTTGCCAACAGACAATGGGAAATTCCATCTAGAGGCCGACGCGTCAGACGGGGCAGCTGGAGCTGTGCTCAGTCAGGAACAGAACGGGGTCTGGCGACCTGTCGTGTTTATGTCACACGGACTAAACGAGATCAAGCGGAATTACGAGATCTATGACAAAGAGATGCTCGCTATCATGCTCGCGTTGGACGAGTGGAGGCAGATGCTCCTAGGAGCACGGCAGACATTTGAGGTTCTGACGGATCACCAGAACCTCCAGCATTTCAAGAAGCCGCAGAAATTGAATCGGCGGCAAGCGCACTGGATTATAGAACTCGCGCAGTATGACTTTTTATTACGGCATCGGGCCGAGGCCTTAAATAAACAGGCCGATTTATTATCACGTCGTGCAGATCACGATCAGGGCAAGGGAGACAACGAAAATGTTGTGCTTGCGTGGAAAAGGAGTTGATGGATGCGATCAAGTCAGAACGACGGATCGATGGGAGCGTGCGGAGCGCATTGGAGAAAAAGCTGCCGTTGTGGAAGAAAGAAGACAGCATTATTTATTACATTAATCTTATCTATGTTCCAAGAAACAAAGAATTGCGGGACAAGATTATTGGGCTGCACCATGCTCCGGCTATCATGGGACACCCCGGAGAAAACCGGACACAGGAGCTCGTTGAGCGGAATTACTGGTGGCCGAGGGTCGGAAACGGGGTTTCCGAATATATAAAAGCGTGTGAGCAATGTCAACGGTCTCGCACGTTGCGTTATCAACAGGGGAAGTTGAACCCGCACAAGATTGCGGAGGGCCCCTGGCAAATCATATCTATGGATCTTATCAGTCCGCTGCCAGTCAGCAACGGTTATAATGCGATCCAAGTCTGGGTCGACACCTTTACCAAGATGATCCATGCAGAGCCAACGAACATGGAGCTCAGCGAGGAAGGTGTCGCACGCTTGACGCGTGACCGAGTGATTAGATATCACGGAGTACCGCTATAAGCACCCTTTTTTTCTCCGTCAGCACCCAAGTGACGTCCCCTAGCAATCTCCGCCACACCGGTACGCCCTCGGGCACCCCAGCTAGCTGATACCACCACCAGAGGCATGCAAGGACGCTGGTCATGCCGTTCAGCCCAGTGCCGAGTGCCGCTAAGTCACCCTGACTGTTTTGCTTGAGTCCGTGCCTCTCGAAGTCGGCGTTCACGGTCAGGCCCTCCTTCCTCCACGCTGGGTTAATGCCGAGCCACCAATTGACGACCTGCTCGTAGAAATCTTCCCGCTCGTTCTCCTTGTCTTCATCGTCGAGGCCACAAGGCATGCGGCGGTCATCTCGCGCTCGCTGAACCCACCAACCTACGGCATTGGGGCGGCCACCGGTTGGTAGCGCCTTGCCTCCCTTATATCCCGTTGTCTCCTCGAGCGCTCGCCACGCCTCCACGGCAGCAACCCACGCTGGCAGTTTGAGTCCAGCTTCGAAGTGCTCCAGCACGACGCGGTGCTTCAGAGGCATCGGCGTGGGTGGTGAAGATGAAGGGGCGGAAGCGGGAAAAGGGGCCGAAAGAGGAACGGGAGAGGGAGGATCTCCCTCGTCTTCCTGGGCAGGTGCGGCGGCGTGGTTTGCGTTAGCAGCTGCAGTAGAAGCAGCTGCGGCGTCGTCCGCATCTGCGGCAGCGTCATCTGCATCTGCGGCAGCGGCGGGGGCGGCGTCGTCTGCATCTGCGGCAGCGTCATCTGTACCGGCGGCGGCGGCATCATCTGCGGAAGCGGCGCTGGCGTCTGCAGCGGGGGCGGTACGATCTGCAGCAGCGGCGGCAACAATCGCTTGGCGGGATGAGGACCTCGTGGGCAAGACCGTGCCGCGGGGCTCGCGCGGAGGTCTTTTCGACTGTATGCCGACGTAGGCGGTAGCACTCTGCGGGAAGTGCTGGCGGAAAAGCGCCTGGTTACGAGCGATCGTGTTCTCGCGCTCGAACTCGTAGTCGCTGAGAGTGTTGTGCTCCCAGATAGTCCTGTGGCGCTGCGGCGTCGGCATAGCGGCCAGCTTTCGGTGGAGGGGGGTGTTGGCATCGCGGGTGAGAGTGGGCGGGGGTGTGGCCGGGCGCGAGTTCCTCGTCCTCCTCGTTCGCCGGCGCCTCTTCCCTCTCGTCATCCCCGTCCATGCGCTCGTCACCAGAGCCCCCGTCCCAGCTGTCCTCTCCATCGTCGCTATCTACGTCTGCGCCAGGCGCGACGGCCGCTTTCTTACTCCTTCCCTTCCCCTTCCCTCTGCACACGCGCGCCGAGTTCTTCGCGACGGCGGCACTGGGTGTGGCGAGCGCTGCGGTGGGCGGGCGCTGTACGGCGGGACGCGGAAGGGGCATCAGCCCCCCCATGCAATTGGTGCAGAGCGTTGGCGCGCTAGCTTGCGGAGGCCCGGTGTCGCTCAGCCCGGCAAGAATCCCTTTTTTTTGATTCAGTACGCCAGCCCCTTTGTTGGTAGCAGAATGGCAGAAACGCACCTTTCTCGTCCTTCTTGCAGGCGACAAGGAAATCGGCGAACACTTGCACTACAGCCTTGGAGCGGATGGGGGCCCATTTGCTGAAGTCGACGGCAGGGTGCTTTGGCAACGCCCCGTGCTGGACCCTAGGCTTCGGTCGGGGAACGAACGCGAGCAAAATCAAGGCAGACGTACATCGAAATGAAAACCTCCCTTCCCTCATTTTCCTCGCTCTCCACGATTTCGCCCAAAAGCAGTATTCCTTTGCATTCCATCTGGGCACAAAGAGTTTCCAGCGCGCGCTGGGAGATGGACTCTGCGTTGCGTCGACGGCTGTCGTGAAGAAAGGGAAATAAGTGCCCGCAAGAAAGACGTCTCGTTTAAAGAAGAGACTTACTCGGACAACTCGTCGGGCGTGCACGTCGTCTCGCCTTGCTGGGTCCTCTGGTGCGCCTCGCGCCGCGCTGTAAAAGCGTCCTCCCTCATTTTGAGAACCTCCGCTTGCTCTTCCTCGTCGAGCTCTAGAAAGTACGCCGCCGCGAGATCGTACTTGTCGTGCAGCGGCTGCGCCCGAGCTGACACGCCCCGTTCCGCTCCATCCTCGTCGCCCTCCTTCTCGAACCCATCCACGACATCTACGAGCCCTTCTTCATCTTCGTCTACGTCTCTGTGGTGTTTTATGCGGTATTGAAGGCGAAGGGCGTCGCCATGCTTAGGATGTTGCCATAGGACCCAAGGCAGCTTCACGCGGCGAGGTGGGCCACGGGAGGCTTTGAGGCTGTTAAGCCACGCGCGGAACGGCTCCGTCTTGCGCGTATTCTCCTTCGTCATCGCGTTGGAAAACCAAGTTTTGATTTTCTACCACCACCGAGCAATTAATTAGTTTAGTGTCCAAATTCGCATAATATGCAGATATACGTACAGAATCAGATGCCCCACAAGCCCGTAGTTCACAGAGTCGCTCGCTCAGCAGTGGAAGCGGCAGCACGAAGGCCTTAGCCTTGGCCCGCCCCTTCTTTTTGACGTGCTCCTCGTTTTCGGCCTTGATGCGGTCAAGATCGTCGAGGTAGCTTTTCTCTTCCTCAGCCAGTTCCTCGAATTGCTCCGGAGTATTTAATTTTGGGTAAGCACTCTCCCATACAGGGAAGAAGTCGTTCCAGAAATTAATCTTTTGGTGTTGGGGAGTCGCGACATAAGCAGGGACATGTTCGACGAGAAGTTCCAGAGGAGCACCATGAAAATGTCCTTTATTGCCGCGAGGACCCATGAGACGCAGACGAGAGATGAGCCAAAATTGTTGTGGCGGGTTAAGTGTAAAAGAAAAGTGTGTGACGGCGCGTTCAGTCACGAGACACGTGACTTGACTTACGATCAATCAACGAACGCTCGCTCCCTCTACCACCGCGCTCATGTCGCCTCCTCTCGTTCAAGGCAAGCCTTTTATATTTTTCTATTAACCCTCCTTCTTTCTTCGTTTCTTGGTTGTCATCCCGCTCTCACCATAGAGCAGGATGACAATTGAGCTTGATTGCCATCCCGCTCTCGCCATGGAGCAGGGTGGCAATTTTTGTTTCCAGACTTCAAATTCCTTCCACGTTCCTCGGCTCTCCGTTCCGTTCTAACTCCCCGGCACTAGCCCTCAATGCAGACTGTCTTGGCGATCCGGTTGTTTGCGCTGGGTACGACTTGGCAGAGGGACTTCGGCGCGAGAACGAGACACGGATGCAGCGCGAAGACCTCGGCCTCGCATCCGACGATGAAGACGATGTCGAGCTGGAGTACGCCACACCCGAGACCGTCCGCCCCGAAAACGCCACCCTGGCCGCGCCACCTTCCATTCCATCTGCAGAACTCACGGGCGCTGCCAAGAAGAAACAAATTAACCGGCTTCGGCAACGCGCCAAGCGCAAGGTTTCGACCGTCGCTTCCCTGGAAAGCCCTACCCCACCTGTGCCTAGCGCGCGCGTCCTCGATAAAGCCACCCAGGTCGAGCCCATCAAGATCTCTTTCGATGCGGAGGACTTTCGAGCCACAAAACAGCGCTGGACGGGCCTGCAGAAGCCTCAAGAGCACCCGTTATTCCGCTACGCCAACGATCCAGAAACGCTGAAAAAACATATGCAGTATGTGGACTGGCAGGGAACGTGCGTGGCCGCCCTTTTCTGTCTTCATTTTCCTGACTTTTCCTAGAAAATCACACGTCCTCCTCGACCGTCATGACCATATCATCGGCTCATTGATATGTCCCCCAGCCCCTGGCCAGGAATGGGCGGAGGTCACCGCCGCTGCCACCGACGCCGTTCGCGCCGCCCGCGACAAGATGACGTTCCCCGAGCGCGCCTTCAGCCATCGTCGTGCCTCCGGAGAAGGCTTTCCCACCGCAGCCGTGGGTTACGCATTCGGCGGCGGGCGAGAGGAGGTCGGCAACTTCAAGGCCTCGTCCAAGACCAACGCTGCCGCCTTCGATGAGATGCTCGCGGACTCGAGCGTGCAGCGCATGGCTACTTACCCTATCCGTGAGTCAGTCCGCGCTCTTCTCTATCCAGGAGCTCACCCCCTATCGACAGCCGTCTTCCAAGCCCTTTCCTTCCCCATCTTCAGTGCATACCATACGAACAAGCAGACCCTCCTCCAGAAGAACCCCCACCTACGGCGCACCTACCCTCGCAGCCCCTTCGCCGCCCTGACCGTCAACCTTGGTCCCGTCTCGGTCTCCCCGCCTCACCTCGATCACAACAACAAGGCCGACGGCATGTGCCTCATCGGCGCCCTCGGCGACTTCGAGCCAGACAAAGGGGGTCATCTCGTACTCTGGGAGTACGACCTCATCATCCGTTTCCCGCCCGGCTGCAGTGCGTTGATCCCTTCCGCTGTCGTAACTCATTCGAACACGCCCATTCAAGAGGGGGAAGAACGCTATTCCATCATCCAGTATTCCGCTGGCGCTCTCTTTCGCTGGGTGGCGAACGGATTCCGCACCGACCGCGCTTGGCAAGCTACCGCCACCGCCGAAGATATCGCGCGCAGGGAGGAACAGCGCAAGGGTCGGTGGGCCGCCGCTATGAAAAACTTCACGCGCTGGAAGGATGTCAAAGTCAAGAACTTTAGCGGTCGAGCGAGGTTGGAGGTCTGGCTTGAGGGGGATCTGGGGGATTTTAGCGATTACACGGAAGACGAGAGCGAGGGAGAGGAACCGCCGAAAAAGCGCGCCAAACATAGCTAGCTGGGACTTTTAGTTACTTTTTCCACAAAGCTTGCTACCTGTATCTTAGCTACCTGCTGAATTCCACTGTTTCTCGATTTTTTCTTGCCAACTAAGACTTGCCGCGCGCAGAACGCTCAAGTCCTTCGCTGCGGAGCCCCGGCCCGGGCTCGGGCATCTCAGACCAACGCAAAAGCTTTCGTCTTGATACTCCCGCTCCTTGTCCTCTCTCTCGGCGGAAGGCTCAAAGAGAAGCATTTACATCACCTTCATCTCATATCCACGAATCAAGCGAAAATCTTTACGGCCGATTTTTTTATTTCGTCTTCAAGCTCGTTCTCCGCCAGAATTCCGACCCAAAACCGAGTACGGTCCACAACGCCACACATACGCTTCCAGAAAATGGTGTAAAATCACAGGTGAGTTACCTCGATGGTATGTTGACGAATCAAAAAGATTTGGGTCCTTAACTGAAGTACCGCTGAACATTCAAAGTTTGCTTCGAAGTTGAACGGTGAGTTGGATTCATTTCTGTGGTGCACTTCCTGCGCTTTACCGTCATATTTCGGCGTCTACGTCCTGAAACTTCGCAAAACCCCAGATCTTTCGAAACTTTCTAATGCATTGAGCATTCAAATTCGTGTTTTGAAGGTTAGCATCTCTTTGCGTCTTTACCAAGCGCCGTGAAACCACGAACAGACGAATTTTGGTCAAAATTCAAACTGTTCTAAACTTCTCAAAAATCACACTACATTGAAGTATTCATTAAAAAGTCTCTGAATCATCGACATAAACCGCAGAACTTGGAGGATAGGCGCGGAAAGTGAGCAGTAAGTTGAAGCTTGTCTGAGCGAAAGCGAGATGGATTCTGCTCTATGATACGAGGCTGATTTTTTCTTCTGGAATATGAAGGAAGGGCTCTCTTCGGGAGCAAAAAGCGCGAGAAAATATGGTTGAATTGGGCCCAACAGAATTAAATCCTGGCCGCGCATGATATGGGAAATATCTCTGTGAATAAAATCAGAAGGCTTCTTATTTTTTGCTCAATAAATCCAAATATATCACTGACACAATATTCCTCAGGTTTTGGACCAGAAAATGCGTACGTGTGTGTGTTATCTCAAGTTTCCATGATAGTACTGAGTGGTGTTTCCAAATTAGGCGACATTTCACGTCAATCAGGTGGCCGTGCCCGTCCTCGTTCCTTTCGCCACACATCTCAACGCTATGTCTACGCATCTGGCCGGCCCTCTTCTCGAGGACGCGTTCGGCGGTCTCAATATCAACTACCAGCCGATATTCTATCCAAGCAAGGGCTGTGAAAGCTGGTACGGGTCCGAAAACCACGCCTTCTACGTGGTGACCCGAGGACATGTCCCTGGTATTTACACGCACTGGTGAGTTGCCCTGCCCTGCACCAAAATGGACGACAACTCGCACGGATAGGCTGGAGGCATCGAAACAAGTTAGTGGCTTCCCTCACTGCGCCCACAAGAAGCATTGGGGCTGGACTGCGGCCACCGCCGCATGGGATAGCGCCCACCGTCCCAGTGCCACCGGTCCTCTTATTTCAGTGCCGACTCGTCCAATCACACCGCCGCCCAAGACTGACACCCGGGTTCAGCGCGCCCGACGTCTGGAGAAGACCCCGACCTCCGCGAGGAAGGCGATGAGTTCGCGTGACGCCGTTTCCGCGCCGTTCACTCCCACAGGCTCCGGGAAAAACAAGCAGAATAAACCAATCTTGTACGTCTATTCACGCGGTGAGGATACGACAATCTATGCAGACCAGTAAGTCATCCCTGTCTTTTACTGGGACGAAATGCCAACTCATCGCGCCTCAGAACCCAAGCATCTTCAGCCGTGCGTCGTGGTTTGGCCGACGGGTCTTTCCGCAAGGTCGAGGTCACACCCCGCGTCAGCCGTGCCTTCGACCATGCCACGGAATCTGCGCTGGAGGTGCTTAACATTTCGGATTTCTCTGACATCGAGTGACGTGCAGACTCTTGAAACTTGAAGGCGTGGAGATGGATGTATTACTTACTCGTTTCGCAGAATTACTTAGCTATGTACCTCCCGAAGCTCACGCCATGCTCAATAACAAGATTTTCGTAATGCTTCACCACGGCGCTTGGGCTTTGAAGTGAGAGCTCGTTAATCTGTTTGATGCGTGATCCTCCATCAACAGCTTTCTACCACCTGCCATGAACTCGAAACCGAAGAAACGCGCCAAAAATGTATTCTCATTGCAGTCGTTCGGCCACACCCTCGCGACTCCAACACCGTCCTCTTCCACTACTTGGACATCTTCGACCGCTCGTGCGGGCCACTTGTCCACTGACGGCCGCCGTGCAGATGTACAGTTTATTCCTCTCGACCATGAGGCCTCGCCCACGCGTGAACCCACCGTAAGCTTGAACGATGACGAGGCGGATTGGGTGGATTTATCCACGGAAGAATACGTTGCACCTGCGGCTGCGAAGAAGACGCGCAAACGCAAATGGTATGCCGCTACGGTGCGTCACTCAATTATTGTGTGTCACTGGCATCTCATCTCTGTGAGGCAGGACGACACCCTTAACTATTGGGTTCACAACTACCGCGACGCGTACCTACGAGTGTTGATCACTCGCGAGGGCCCTATGGGTCAGGAGGCGGAATGCTCCTGCGGCAAGCCGTCGAAATACCGCTGCGCGGACTGCTTTGGTGGACTGATGCTTTGCCGTGAATGCATGCGAGAGACCCACCGCTTGCGCCCACTATGTCGGATTGAGGTATGTGTCTGCTTGAATAGTGCAGACAACCGCAGCTCACGTTCGCAGTCATGGAATGGCGCTTTTTTCGAGCGACGGGAATTGCGCCAGCTGGGTTTGCGTGTCTAGTTGGGGCACCCCGACAATATGCCTTGCCCCCGCGCCAAGGCCGGCCGCGAAAAATTCGTGGTGATGGCGCCAAACGGCTTTCATCACGTCTCGGTGGACTTCTGTCAATGCCAACTCGCTGCCGGAAAACAACAGTGGGAGCAATTGCTTTCTGCCGGCTGGTTTCCCGCGACGCCCGACCAACCCAGAAGTGCCGTCACCATCTCAGCCCTCAAGCTGTTTCACGCCGTCAGCCTTCAAGGGAAACAACGGCTTACCACTTTTTCCATGCCTTAGCTAAGATCACTGACAATACAGGCAGCGAGGCGTTCAAGGTGCGCTTTTTTATTGTCTTACTCGTACTTGTGCTCAGCCGAAGACAGCGCCGCTACGAGCTTACTCTCTGTGTGGTGCGCCAGTGGCGCAATCTCCGCGCTTTGAAGCGTGGAGGCATGGGGAATGATCGCAACCGGCGCACAGCAGCCACCCGCCCCGGGGAGCTCGCAGTGGACTGCATCGCATGCCCCAAACCCGGGATAAATTTGCCGATGGGGTGGGAGAATACGCCGGCGGACAAGAGGTCCGTAAATTTCATTGCTCTTACTTACGAAATCCTAATACCGGTGTTTTAGGTTTCTCTACGCCCTTTTCCTCGCGATCGATGCGTGTTTTCGTTTGAAGAGGAAAAAAATTTCGAGTTGGTGGACCGACCCGAGTATTCAAGACGGGTGGGCGTATTTCGTCCCCTCGGTCCCATACATGGAGTTCGTTAAAACCTTGGGTGACCAGAAGGAGGTTAGAGTCTCTATGGCTACGCGGACAGACAGGATGCTGACAATGGCCGTCGGCAGATGAGCACATGTACGGGTCTGGCGGCGCTAGACCACGCTAACACCAAATACGCGCAAGGGTATGCTGCAACTGGGTGCGGGATGATAACCTGCGGGCGGCACGAGGTTGTGTTGAAGAACGGAGTGGGGGATTTGCAAGCTGGCGAAAAGTCCGTCCTCCAGTTTTCACGGTTACTGTTGATACTAATGATCCTCTTCAATAGGTACGGAAACATGGATTACATACTCGCTAGCGCGTGGCGCCATTTCCTAGCCGTCCTCTTTTTGTTGTTGTCCTACGACATTAGGTGTCAATGGTGGAAGAACTTGAGGGAACGCCTCGGCAAGCTGCCGTCTGCTTTGCGCCTGGAGCTCGCGCTGTATTTCGTCAAATACGTGATCCCGAAACTGCACATCCTTGGTCACCTGCGAAAATGCCAAGAGATTTTTTCCTTGCTTTTTGTGCAGGGTTCGGCGCAGGCGGACATGGAGGGTATAGAGCGAATTTGGTCGTCGAGCGGCCCCATGGGCGCGAGTACGCGGGAGATGGGTCCGGGGTCGCGCCAGGATACCCTGGACGATTTCTAGCATTATTGGAATTGGAACAAGGTGGTGGGAATGGGTGCGTACTTTGTCACGAAGCCCGTTCCCTTTCTCACTTCTCTTCCAGGCCTAATGTTATGCAAGAGGCTCCTCAAAGCAACGAACGAGCTCGCGCTGCAAAATGCGGGGTTCGCGGAGTTCACAGCGGCGCAGCAAGCAGAGGCCCCTGCGTGGAAGACGGCCGTGGAGGATTTTGAGAGCGGAGTCTCACTTGTAAACCCGTACGAGCTGCCCAAGTCAGGCGAGTACAGGGTGGTCGCCACCGCACCGTTGATCGCTGACTGACGAGCTGTTCGCAGGAGTCACCCTCCGAGATATTGAGTTGGAACTTATACGCGAGGAGCAAGAAGGGGAACGGAACGCGAGCACCGTGCGAGAGAATGCTGAGGGAACAATGACAGAATATTTAATGCTTGGCCTAGAAATTGAGAACCAGCAGTACGTTTTTTTTTTTAAGCTGTGTAGTGTGTTGCCTACGGCCTCGCAGACGCCACCTCGCCGCCGACCTCTTGGCAAACAAGGGCCCCACTACGAAGGACCTCACAGACTTTGTCACCCGCCGAACCAGGATCTCGCGCCAGATCAAGAAATTACGAGTCCTACAGCGCAAGTACTCGGTCGGCGCGCTACAACGAGTCGCTACCACCGCAGATGCAGATGCTCTCGAAGCTGAGCGCACCGTCCTCTTCCTACCTTCTGCGCTGGCGCCCGACGAAAGCCTACCGCCTCTCTCGGCACCGGGTCTCGCCGCGGCTGAGGCACGCTTGCGCGACGCCCAATGCGAGGAGAGCATCGAGACCATACGGCACGCCCTCACCGTCAAGAGACGGCTGCAGACGTACAGGGCCCGCAACTCACGCCATCAGCACCAGAACACGCGCTCAAGGGGCATCGTTGATAACCAGCAGGAAAAGGTCGACCTCGCTGCTGGTTGCTATCGGCAGGCGCGAGCAGCACGCATCGCGCTTGCTCATGTCGCGGGGCCGTCGACGAGGCTGGCGCTGGAAAAAGCGGACCTTCGTTTGCCGGAGGATGAAGAGGAGGCGAAGAGGAAGAGGCAGCGGGGAATGAAGGGCAAGAGGAAGGAGGCAGCCCACGTGAATGAGAACGGGGAAGTCCGCGGCGTGCCAGGGATGGGCGAAAAGAGTCGCCTGATGTCTTGGATTTGGAGGAGCGCGGGTGATACGGGCGGGGTCTTGGGGGAGGAAATGCATCAAGCAGTCAAAGTGGA
The DNA here is from genome assembly GCA_014925785.1 of Mycena galopus ATCC 62051. Classification (NCBI taxonomy): domain Eukaryota; kingdom Fungi; phylum Basidiomycota; class Agaricomycetes; order Agaricales; family Mycenaceae; genus Mycena; species Mycena galopus. The sequence goes on from WIQG01000242.1 coordinate 114,961, forward strand.
GTGGTGTAAAGCTTACGCACGGGTACGGCGGTGGCGTGAGGAGGTTCTGCTCCTCCAGGAGGAGATGGTATGATGCTTGCTCACCCTCGAGTGGCAGGCCAAGATTTGGGACGAGCGCGCAGCGCCGTCATATTATGACGGCGAGATTTCGTACACCGAGAATCATCTCCAAGGTGCTACAGCGTACGCGGCGAGGCAGGCAGCCCTGCGGCGAAAGCTGGCAATGCGATTCCGCCGGCTATGGTGGCCCCTCACGAACAGGATCCAAGGGCCGCAGATGGCGGCTTCCTCTGAGTCATCGGGTGTGGATGAGCAGGACGTTGGTGACGCGGGGTCTGGTGATGACGACGGCTCAGAAGAGGTTGGTGGAGGCGGTGCGTCTGGAACAGAGCACGGCGTGCATGGAGAGGAAGGAGGAGAGGACGAGGAGCCCGCAGAAGAAGAAAGGGAGGACACCGTCCCGGACAGCAGAGCGCTACGGAGAGAAAAGATGGATGAGCTGCTGGCTGTGCAGGCCGCCTCCCTGTGTGAGTACGATGAGCTATAAGGTGAATTTTTAGCGATTTTTTTGGAACAGAATTTAACAGATATTTTGCGAGCAGGTGGTGTGGGCACGTTCTGTGGTTGTGCCCTGCACCTTTTCTTCCTGCTCTAGTGCCTGTCGACGTCCGCTGACGTTCGCTTCCTGGCAGGTTTTTTCCGGATTTTTTTGGGAGGATCTGGGTGGAGTTTCGGGGATTTCGGGCATATCGGGGATTTCGGACATATTGAGCATATAGATTAGATAGCTCACAATGATAGCTGTAATTCACCCTCGAGAAATCCTGCATTGATGCCGGCAAGATAGGTGATAAGATAGGTGATGGTGGGTGATAGGCCCTAATCGGGACAGTCATACGGCATGAACAATACGCGCACCGCCAGGTATTACAAGATAAGGTTAGGCGAGCCCTTTTGGGGTTATGTGACAGTTATCGCGGGCTTTTGCAAAAGGTCCGCCTGTCAGTTACCCGGGCTTTTGCAAAAGGCCTACTGGATCTAGTGATCGAGAAAACCTCTGGCGCGTCTTATTGAATCCGTCTTCCTAAAGCCCTTTCACGCATTCACCCCGTTTTTCACGTCTCAGCGCTAGAACCACATTTCCCGAATCCATTCCCCGGACGCGAACAAGTTCCACCTGGACTGGTCGAGATTATCGACGGAGACAAGCATTTCGAACTATCAACACAACAATACTCGACTCCAAGATCGACCGACGTTACCGTCGTTGTCCGCTCCGGTACTATGTTGAATGGCTCGGATGGTCTTCAACTGGACAACAATACCAATGGGTTCTGGCCTTCGACTTGGACGCTCCGGAACTCTTGGCAGAGTTTCATGAGCGATACCCGGACAAGCCCGGACCTGAATGGGAACGACTTTGAGCTTCCAGCTCCGGTCGCATCCCTCCGGTCTTACTCCGTCTCGTCGGCAACTCTACGCGCTTCATGACCAAGAAAACATTTATTTCGGACTCAAGAAAGTTATTATACAAACGTCCATTTTTCTATCTACAATTGTTCATTTCCGTCCGTTCACTTCTCGCCTTCATCCGCGTCCGCATTCTGCTCCGGCTCCGGCTTCGAACCGGAACCACTCGCAACTGGCTCCTCATCTTCATCAACGACCAGCTCGTCGTCCGAAACCAACTCGTATACAATTCCGGATTCCTCTCGGGAAACCCGGAAGCCAGATGGTGGAATGGACTCGTCCCGGACGGGCAACGGCTCATCCTTCTTCTCCTCCTTTACCTTCTTCTCTCCGGCCGCTTTCTCCATCAGCGTGGTCCGTTTCGCGTTGAGCGCGACCAGCTCCTCCTCGATCCTCTTCGCCTCCCTCAACGCTTCCGCTTTCTCCTTCTCCTCTTCCGCTGCCTTCTCGGCCGCTTCTTTTTCCTCTGCTTCCTTCGCGGCCTTCCTTCGCGCCTCCTTCCGAATCCGACGCTCGTTCGACCAAGCGAACATCTCTGCTTGGTCCATAACGTCCGTCTCGCTCTTCACGACAACCTCCGGCTCCCGGACGACCAACACCCCGGGCGAAATCTCGACGTAGGTTCACGTTGCTGCGACGCCCGAGAGACCGCAGCCGCGGTTTCCGCGTCCATTGCGGCAAGACGCAACGCAACTTGGTGGTCACGCTCCTCTCTGGCCAGCCGCGCATCCCTCTCCTCCTCCGGCTCTGCCGCCCTCTCCCCCCCTGCGATCCTCCCCCGTCGTTCCTCCTCCTCCTCCCGTTCGGCCTCCTCTCGGGCCCGGGCATCCGTCGACGTCTCGCGTCCTTTTCCTTTGTTCCCCGACGGTGGTGGCGGTGGGGTATTATCCCCGTTGTTGTTCGTGGTGCTGGCAGACGACATGGTGGTAAGAGGAAAAAAAATTGTTGTTTCCCTAACAACGCTCTCACCATCATGTGCTGCTGCGCATCCTCGACTTCTAATTCTCATGCCATCACTCCTCCGTCACTCCTCCGTCATTCCTCCGTCATCATCTGGCTCCGGCTATCGTATTCATCCGGTTCTTTGGTTCCTTGAGGGCAAGGAACCTAAGAGGGGGATACTGTTACGCCCGTGCATCTCCGACACTCTCCGGATCCGTCCGGACTCATCCGGCTCCATCTGGATCTCTCTATCCTCCGTCCGGATCCTCGGATCCGACTTCCCTTCCTTCCGGACGTGTCATCCGAACTCCGGCTCGCGTCCGTATCACTCGCTGTTGTGTCCGGCCTTGGTCGTTGACGCACGCCCTCGGGGTTTTTACGCAATGAAGAATTACTGAGCGTTTCCCCTTCTTTGACCATATGACTTATGCTTCACATGTATTCCTTATTGTCTTTATTGTCTTCGCTTATTCCTATTGTCTTTACTTCTTCTCCGAACGCATCCAGACTATCTCCGTACTTAGTATAAATACGTACTTACTTCGGACGTAACCTTAATTGATAATTAACGTGCTTTGCCTCCGCATTGCTCCGTCGTCCGACCTCTGTCCTATTCTCTATCCGACCTTCGGAGCCAAGTTAATTGGTGTACCCTTATACTCTTGTTGTATCGCTTTACATCCGGACCTTCGTCCGGCCCCCCGACACTTCGTCCGGCCATCCGTCCTTCCGGCCCATCCGGCCTTCCGGCTTTCCGGCCTACCGTCCATCCGGCCGTTTCCTTTTCTTTCCGGACACGGATATAACATCTATGTTGATAGCCGGGATATCAAAACAGATCGACCTTCTAAGAAGTTCGACGATAAGCGGCTGGGCCCTTATGAAGTCATTGAGAAGATCGGAGCATCTTCTTACAAGCTGCGTTTGCCGGAAACGGATCAGAGCCACCCGGTATTTAACGAGTCAAAACTCACATTGTATGTTGAGCCGGAACAGGAGCACCGGAAGGAGAAGCGCCCGCCTCCCAAGATGATTGGAGGCAATCCGGAATATGTCGTAGAGAGTATTATTAATCGCCGAAAGATCGGTAGAGGATACCAGTATCTTATCAAGTGGAAAGATTATCCACTTTCGGAGCGCACATGGGAACCCACACGACACCTGACAAACGTCAAAAAGATGCTGGAACGGTATAACCGAGAGCATGGGATCAATGTCAGGGAGCTTGATGCTCAGTCGAAGGAAGAAGGACAATGGTGGAACTGGTCCGAAGTGGAGTTCGAATCGGCCAAGTTGCCGATACTTCCACGAGGGAAGTGGGATTATTTAGTTAAACGCTATAAACCCAAGGTAGAGACCTTAGAATACTCAACGAAGAAGCTATTTATTCCAGAGGAAAACACCTTCATCCCTATTGTCGGGGACGACGATCCTAGAGAGGGGGTAATGTCACGATTCGAGCGTTTTGATCCGATCAACGCACGTGACAACGCCACACGTGACCCATGTGATACCGCCCTCCCGACGTTACTGACGATCAAATGTCACGATTCGAGTGTCTTGATCCGATCAATGCACGTGACAACACCACACGTGACCCATGTGATACCGCCCTCCCGACGTTATCGACGATCAAAGAAGTTCCCGAGGATGACGACGTTTGACACGCGTGTACCTCTAGGTCTTATTTAAGACATGGGAACTTGGCGCCATACATGAAAGCGCATGTCTTTAGTCATGGACACATGGTTACAGAACGGACAACAGATGTTTATTGTGGAATTGACATTGACGTGGGAACAGTGAAGCTACGCCTCGCGCGAAGGTAACGGTTGACGCATGATAGATGGAACAATAACGCGTGGTAACTGCCGGGACAATAGTAGTTGTAATTATAGTAGTTAGTATCACACGGTTTCGTTCACAGTATTTAAGCAGTAGCTAGGACGTAGTTTATTCTGTACCTCTCCTAGTGTTTTATTCCACTTCATTGATGATCCCCGATCCCCAAAAGTCACTCCCCAATCCTGCTCATCTTACCGAGTCGGGACGGCCAAGTAAGGGTTGTTCTTGTAACACTCATTTCTCAACCTTATAATTTTCAGTGAAAAAAGCTTTTATAGCTTTTGGACGGGGAGGTTATGGGAGATCACGTACTCCGAGTCGATGAAGTCTCCGGTCGCTCCGCAGTCGACCAGACCCTTTGCGGACATCGTAGCTGTGGTCTCTACCGATTGCATCTCCAACAGAATGTGCAGGGAGTTCCGGCCCTCGACGGAATCAATAACGTACCGCCAGGGTAGTTTGCGCTCCCACCTCGGGCGGCAGACGCGGGGAATGGAAGGAAGGGGTTCTGTCTCTGCCTCCGGGGCGGGGATAGGGGGCTCCGGCCTGGGGACGGAGGCCGGAACGGGGGTGCGTCTTTCGTTTCAGCTGCTGATTTATTGGGTATATCTTTGTACAAGCAGGAGTAACAATTGGGAGACACGACTGAGGGCACACCGTTCACTCAGCCGTGTCCAGAAAACCCTCTGGCTCTGCATCTCCGGTCTCCGGCTCGGCCAGGAGCCCAGCGGTGGTGGAGAGGCGAGCGAAGAGCTCTCCAAGGAAATTGTCACCGAGTTGAGGACGACCTCGTCCAGGACGTCCGCATGCTGGACGTCCGAGGGAGTTGGACAGTCTCGGGCAAGGTGTCCGGCTGCGCTGCAACAGAAGCAAGCGCGGGGCGTGAAGCGCGCGCGGGTCCGGTCGACATCCATCAGAATGCCAGGCAGAGCTGGCGCGGCTTTAGGAGCGGGCGTGAAGGAGGGGACTGGGAGGAACGTCCCAGTGCGGGGGCGTGCAGCTGGAGCCGGGGTGCGAGTCGGGGGTGCTCCCACTCGGACACGAGCGAGGGTGTCGTACTGGCGAAAAGCGCGGAGATGCCATCCAGCATAGTCTAACAGCGCCGGAGCAGTTCCGGATGTCGTGATCGCTGTATTAATCTGTGGATCGAGCCCTGTGCGGTACTTGGTGACATGGACGAGTGGGTCCATGTATCCAGCCGTGGCAGCGAGTTCCTCAAAGTTGTCCATGCACCGGTAGACATCACGGGAGCCTTGGTAATAGCCGTGGGTCTCTAGTCGGAGGAGAGCTTGGTCTTGCTCATTCTCCTCTACGAACTGGAGCTGGAACTCGGACTCAAATTCCGCCCAGGACAGGAACGGGAACGGAACGATCGCGGACTGCCGTTCTGCCCATCGTCCGGCCGTGTCTCGCGCCATAAAGGACATGGTGTACCACACAAGTTTTTCCTCTACGACCTGTCCGTGGACCATAAAGGCTTCCAGAACCAGTCAGAGGTATGTAAGGATGGAGTGGAGGAACATCCGCCCTTGTGTCCAGTCGCCGTCAAAAACGGCTGGGGGGTTCGGTCGGAGAACCGATTTTGCTGCGGGGGTGAGGGTGGTGAAGTCTGGACCTGCTGCCGGAGCCGGAGCGGCAGGGACGGAGACAGCTGCGGGTGGATTTTGGCTGTTGTGTAAAACGCAGAGGAGTAAGACTTTGATATTTGCGAGAGAGTCTTTGACCGCTGCCAGCCGGATCTCGGGTCGGAAGCCGAGTCCGGGATGTGAACATCCAGGAGCTCGGGTTGCACGGCCCCGTTTCCGGGCATTGGGGCATCCATCGGGGAGGAGGGGTCGAGATTGGAAGTGGGGGAGGCAGGAGCGCTAGCGTAGCGGTCCGAGTCCGAGTCTACACCAAACTTCCCAATCTTGACCGGTTGATCCCTTAGATCCTTTCTTCTGCTGCAAGGGCAACCTCAGCTCAGCGCAGGAACTAGCGGGAGAATCCAAAGAGAACTCAATTGACAGTACTAAATACAGAGTCTAGGAATATGCACCTAGCGGGAGAATCCAAAGAGAAGAAAGGATGAGGATTCCCATGCTAGGCGAGGTTTATATAACAAATAGGTACTAGCCAGTAGCATGTGTCCAAAGTGATCGGCATTAATCCCGAGCTTGGTTGCATAGCACGTTCCAGTGCGAGCGGCCGGACAAAGGGGAACGAGGGGGAACGGAGTCCAGAGGGACGGGGCGATGTTCTGGGTGGGGGTTCCGGACGAAAGGCCGGACGGGCGGGCGAGGCTGGACGAGGAAGGGGCTCTGGACGAAGGATCGGGTGTGGAGCGGGGCAGTGCGATGGGCCGGAGCTGGACAGACGGACGGACAGACGGGGGGTTCCCCTAACAATTTCAGATTTTCCTGATGGACTTTCTTGGGCATTTTGGTCCTCGGTCTTTTCGGCCCTCTCTGCCTTTGAATTTTTTGTCAACATTTTTTCCTTCATCATTTCTGCTCAGGGTCACACTCTTATGTTCTTATGTTCCTTGCCCTCCGGGCCTCATGGAACGTAAGAGGGATCCTTGTGCAACTCCAGATACCTGCTGCCCCATTTTGATCACTGAGTTTAATGTACCAGCAAGCCTTGCTCATATATGATGATATCTTCCTCTGACTGAATCTCTTGGAAATTTTATGAAGTTGGAGCCTACCAGTACGTCCTCGACGAGGCCAAAGGAGAAGAGACTGAAGTGAAATATTAAAAACCCAGGGACATTGTTCATCGAGCATAAGTAATAGTAATGATTGCTTTTCTTTTGAAAAGCAAAAACGACACTGGCATGATTCGAACATGCGCCCTACAAGAGGAACAGATTTGGGGGATTCGAATCTGTCGCGTTAACCACTCCGCCACAGTGCCGTGAAGTGTGAGTGTCCTTGCTGTTCCGTTTTCTTTTGTTCGCAAATTCCCAAAGGCAACGCATTTTCTTGATGTATTTTTCCGAGTTGTTCCAAGAGAGAAAAAGAGAGCGAGATAGCTGTGATGGCTGTGATGTTATTTTTCGGGCCCAGCCCAGACTTAAGACGTGGGTCCAGACGAGTCGAGTCACGAGGGCTGGGCGGGTCATATTGATGGCGGAGACGATTCGGGAAATTGAATTTAGTGGTCTTCATGTCGTCGCCAGTGTCGTCGCTGACGGCGTCGCGGTCGTCGTCGCCTGAGCCGTGTGTGCAGCCCGACCACTTTTATGGCGATGCCAGCCACCTGCCCCCGTCCCCAGACTCGGACAAGGCGTACCTGTCACCCGAGGACGATCCCCTAGCACATCGCGGCATCCCAGTCTTCAAGCCGTCTATGGCAGAATTTGCAGACTTTGAAGGGTATATGAACCGGGTCGAGTGCTGGGGTCGCCGCTCGGGCATCGTCAAGGTCGTGCCACCGCCAGAATGGACCGCTGCGCTGCCGGAGATCACAGAACAACTGGCGGGCGTCAAGATCAAGAGTCCTATCGAGCAGTTCATGCGAGGAAGGGCAGGACTTTTCCGCCAGGAGAACGTCGAGAAGCGCAAGCTGATGAGCGTGCGCGAGTGGGCCGAGCTCTGTGCAAAGGACGAGTTCCGCGCACCGGGCAAGGACCAGGTCGGCGTCCACAACAGCGGTGTGCAGAACCCCCAGCGCACCCGCAGGAAGAGGCAGGTAAAAGACAAGGATGAGGACAAGCAAAGCGCGGTCGACGACAAGGACGAGGTTAAACTCGAGCAGCCGGACGTCGCGATGGCCTCGCCGCCAAATAGCCCGTCTCCAGATCCCGACGATTCCAAGCAGGACCTGGATACCAAGAGCGCAAAGGCCCGCAACCGCCGCATCGAACGCGCCGACAAGGACGCGTCGTTTCTCCAGTCTTTTCGCCCGCACACGCACTGGCTTCCTCCGGGCACCACCGCCGCAGACTACACCCCCGAGTTCTGTGCCAAGCTCGAGCGCGCGTTCTGGCGCAACTGCGGCCTCGGAAAGCCCGCGTGGTACGGCGCTGACACCATGGGCTCGCTCTTCCTCTCCTCCACTACCGCCTGGAACGTCGCCTCCCTTCCCTCCACCCTCTCGCGCTTGCTACCATCGGGCACTGGCCTTCCCGGTGTCAACACCCCGTATCTGTACTTCGGCATGTGGCGCGCGACATTTGCATGGCACGTCGAGGACATGGACCTATTCTCAATAAATTATATCCATTTTGGCGCGCCAAAGTTCTGGTACGCCATCCCACAGGCAAGAGCAGGAGCGCTTGAGAGCACGATGAGGGGTGCGTCCCGTTTCTTCTGTCCTTTATTCCTTCGCATAATACTTTGCAGGCTACTTCCCCAAAGACACATCACAATGTCCGCAGTTTTTGCGGCACAAATCCTTCCTCGCGAGCCCTACCTTGCTGGCTCAGAGTGCTGTTCGCCCGAATCATCTCGTGCAGCATGCCGGTCAGTCCGCGCTTCTCATTCCGTCGACGCTCATTAATTCCATCCCTCAGGCGAATTCGTAATCACTTACCCCCGCGGCTACCACGCCGGCTTCAACCTCGGCCTCAACTGCGCAGAGTCAGTAAACTTTGCGCTCGACAGCTGGCTTGACGAGGGGAGGAAGGCCGCCGTTTGCCGATGCGTTGATTTCAGGTACCTTTTGCGTTTTTATTCCAATTTTTCTTCGTCACTAACGTATCCACCACAGCGTCCGCATTGACGTCGACCAACTCCTCGAGGATCGACGTATCGACGCGCTTGAGCTGACCGACCCTGCCGCCGCCGCGCGCGCGCGTGCTATTCGTGATGGACTCGACGTCGACATTGAGCTCGAACCTGCTGCGCCTGACCCGCCGAAACCCAGCCCCGACCCCCACTCTGAATCGGTCACCGCCGCGAAGCGCAGTCCACGCAAACGCAAACCCACGGCGCCCTTCGAAATCGAGCCCGATGCAAAGCGCGCGCGCGTCGCTTCCAGCTCCTCTTCCTCCTCCCACCAGCGCTCGCACCCCAAACCCAAGCCCATCACCATCAGCATCGCCGGCCCGCGGCCCATCGCCCCCGCCTCGTTCGCTTCTTCGTCTCTGTCTCCATCATCCTCTTCGCATGCCTACCCATCCCATCCCCCCGGCGGCCAGAAGCTCACCCTCAAGCTTGGGCCCCGTCCCCCTGGAGGGCCCTCCTCCCTCTCCGCTTCCGCCTCTCCAGGTGTGGACGAGACAACATACCCCTGCTGCATCTGCATCGACCCCTCCCTGCAAGGCCTGGCGCGCGTGCACGACCTACCCCCCACATGGCGCGAGCTCGCCCCCGCCGCGCGCGTACACTTCCCCCAGCCCGCCGGGAAGAACGGCTCGTGGATCCACTTCCCCTCCGCGCCCGGCAGCGCGGCCGGCGGCAAGGGCGTGTGGATGGCGCATGAGAGCTGCGCGCTCGTCCTCCCGGAGACGTGGGTAGACGAGATCGACGGCGAGCGCGTCGTTTTTGGTGTCGATGGCATCGTCCGCCCCCGGTGGAGTCTCGTGAGTGTGCCTCTTTTCCGTTTTATAACGATAATTAACATTGGTTCACAGAAATGCTCCGCCTGCACGCGTGCACGCCCCAAAGCTCACGGTGCGCTCATCCAGTGCGCGAAAGGCAAGTGCCCCAAGGCGTTCCACATCTCCTGCGCCAAAAACGGCGCGCGCAACGGCACTGGTATCGCGTACACCGTTATTCGCGACGTCGAGAAGGAGGTCAGTATTTCCATCGACATCATTTGTGATAGCCAAATCGTTCTAGGTCGTCCTGCTTGAGCCCGTCTCCGGTACGAGCGTAGCCACTAACGCGGACCCCACTGCGCCGCTGGGCGAGGAACCGAATTTGCGCGTGCTCAAGGTGATCAGGAAGACGGAGGTCGAGGCGCTCTGCTCGCAGCATAATCCCGTGCGTTTCTCATTTTTTTTAATTAGCGTCCATTGACACCCTCGCAGGTAATCGTCGCCGAACGCCGCGCCAACAAGGCCGAGGGCCTGCGCACAGACATCCTCGCGCTCCCGCCTCTCTCGCGTATCAAGATCCGCGTGAGTGCGGGCGTCTTCGAGGTGACGCTCGTCCGCGTGCACGAGGACCGCCGCAGCGTCGAGGTGCTCTGGGACACGCAGGGCGAGGTGCGCGAGTTCAAATGGGGCGCAGTAATCATGGGGCAGACCAGTCTGCCGACAACGCAGGGTCTGTCCTTCCCTCCACTTTTGTACGTACCATGTACTAACAACAGACGCAGTGCCGGATTTTAATACTCAGCCCAGCACCACCACCACACCTATAACAATCACCGCTGCTCCGGATGTCCATGCACATTGGGCTGGCGCGACGGCCTCGCGTCCGCAGAATGTGATCACTATTCCCGCATCTGCATCGCGTTCCTCAATTAACGCCACGGCCTCGGCCTCAAATCAGCATCAGCAGCAAAAGCACTCGGCGCCGGGCCATGCCCAGACCCAAACCCAGCCGCACAACCCTTACGGCGTGTTCAAGTACGAGTACTGGGGCGCGGGATATGGCTCCACTGTGGCGGCGTATCCACCCGCCACGAGCGCCCAGCCCGCCGCCAACACCACCCCCAGCGCGAGCCCCGGTACGATCCTGAACTCGGATAGCAATACCGGCTCCGCCGCCACCCGTGCTGCGCCCCCCAGCACGCACTACGCGCCGATGAATTCGTACTACGCCGGGGCGCAGCCGTGGTCGCCGCAGTTCTACCGCCCGACGTCCACGCCGGCGTACTATCCCCAGATGCCCCCGCAATATACTCCCCAGGGCCAAAATGCGGTACAGGCACAGGCACAGACTGCACCTGCACCGACTTCCGCCGCGCCTGCTCCCAAGGCGACTTCGAATTCGAATTCGATCTCGAATCTCATCGCCGCATCGAATCACATCGCTGCTACCGCTACTCCTGCTCCGGCATCGAATCCTCCTGCCACTGCCGCTCCCGCTGGTCCTACTCCTGCTTCCCAACAGCCGCAAGTCGACATCCAACGAGCGGCGCCGCCCATGGCCTCGCTGGGTCCTGCCTCCCCTGCATCGACCTCGAATCCCATCCCCACTCCTGCGCCGAATCCTACCCCTGCGCCGATGCAAGTCGACGCCGCAATGCCAGTCGTCCCGCCCGCTTCCGCTTGACGATAGACCAGATACCACAAACCGCAAACATCCGTAGAGCACACGGCTCTGATAACTTATCCACCACCCACGACGCTGTTTCGTTTCTCGTCTCTATTCACTTCACTTATTACGACCGCTTATCCTTACCTGGCTTGGTACCTAAACCGTATCCGTATCCTATCCTTGTAGTTATAGAAAATGAATGGAACAGAACCTCTCTTATGTCGCATCGCGATCGCGATGAATCTCGATCCTGACTGATTGTGATTCTATGGAGTTCTCTAAGACTCGCGGGTATCCCGTTAATACAATGCTCTAAATCTGCACTCGCATTTCGTATCCACAATGTCCGAGCAGAAAGATCTAAGGTAACTATTCTAATTTTCAGCCGAGAGCAGGGCGGCCGATGGTGGTGACCTAGAGAATGCACGCTTCAGCGAAACGCAAAAAGAAACGAAACGACGCAAACAGACCTTGAACCCAATCTTGGTGAGCTTCTCCGCGTCGACAAGGAGCCGCCCATCAAACACAAACGCCGGCTTCTTCATGTGCTGGTACACCTCGCTCCAGTCAATCTCCTTGAACTCCTTCCACTCGGTCGCGATCACGATGGCCTCGGCGTCGCGGCACGCCTCGAGCGCGCTGCCGCAGATCTTGATCTGCTTCTTGATGCCGTCGAGCGGGACGGCGGGAATGGCCTCGCCGAGGTCGAGCCAGATCTGTTCCTCGACGACCTGCGGGTCGTAGATGTTGACCAGGGCGCGTTCGGACTGGAAGTCGCGGATGAGGGTGATGGCGGCGGACTCGCGGGTGTCGCCCGTGTCGGCCTTGAACGCGAAGCCGAGAACGGCGATCCGCTACACACAGTTAATTTCGGGTATATCAATAAAAAGCTTGGCACACCTTGCCGGTGATGGTGTTGAAGAGCGTGTCGACTACGCGCTTGGAGAAGCGGCGCTTCTGGTACTCGTTCATCTCGACGACCTGGCGCCAGTACGCGGCGACCTCGGGAAGGTGGAGGCTCTCGCTCAAGTACACGAGGTTAAGGATGTCCTTCTGGAAGCAGCTCCCGCCAAAGCCGACGCTCGCCTTGAGGAACTTGGGCCCGACGCGCGAGTCGTACCCGACGGCGTTGGCGACCTCGTCGATGTTAGCGCCGGTAGCCTCGCAGATAGCAGAAAGCGCGTTGACGGAGGAGATGCGCTGGGCGAGCATGGCGTTGGCAGCGAGCTTGGAGAGCTCAGAGGACCAGAGGCCGACGGTGAGGATCTGGGACTCGGGAACCCAGTTGGCGTAGATGGCGGCGAGGGACGCGCATGCATCCTTGCCTTCGGGGGTCTGGAGGGAGCCGATTAGAACGCGATCGGGCTTAAAGAGGTCGGAGATGGCCGTGCCCTCGGCGAGGAATTCAGGGTTGGAGAGAATATCAAAGTGGCAGTTGGGCTTGGAGTTTGCCTCGAGGATCGTGCGCATCGACTCGGCGGTGCGACACGGGACAGTCGACTTTTCGACGACAATCTTGGACGAGGTCGCCACCCGCGCAATCTGGCGCGTTGCCAGCTCGACGTAGCTAGGGATTGCGCGTACATCAGTCTCTAACTTTTTTTGGACGAGAAAAAGATGGAGCATACTTGAGATCAGCAGCAAAGCCCGCACCGACACCGCTCTTCTTGGTGGGGGTGTTGACGCTGACGAAGATGAGATCGGCCTCCTGGATGCCCTTGTCGACATCGGTGGAGAAGAACAGGTTGCGGCCACGGCATGCGCGGACGACGTCCTCGAGGCCGGGTTCGTAGATGGGGAGCTTGAAGTCGGGGCTGTTCCACGCATCGATACGCGCCTGGTTGAGATCGACGATGGTGACGGTGATGTGCGGGCATTTCAGCGCAATCACAGCGCACGTAGGACCACCTTCAAGCCGTGAATTTTCTGCAAAGTCGCGTATCTGATTTTCGTACCGACATAACCAGCGCCAACTACAGAAACTGTAAGGGCGAGACGGACTACAAACGCTTAGAACTCACTGCAGAGGACTTTTGAGACTTTAACGGGGGCCATTGAGATGAGGGTAGAGGGTAGAGGATAAGCCGAAAATGGCTGCTGGCCTGCCTTTAAATTTGAATCGACTCGGCGGATCGTGCGGAGATCAAACCAAATTCATTAAATTGACCGGCGCCGTAACCGTCTCTTCCTCCAACGTACTCGCTTATACCCTCTCCCTTCACCCCTCCCTCCATTTTTTATCCTCGACCTTTGTGCCCTCGCTGCTTGCTGGTCTACAAAAAAAAAAAAACTAGGAAAACTCCATGTCTTCACGGGCTTTCAACGCCGTACATACTCGGTTTCACCGACTTCACCGAGGCGTTCGGAATCGATCTGGACCTCGACCTCCGCCGAATAATCAGCGGCCGTACACCGGGCAGCCAACGCCGAGTCCTGTTTTGCAAACGATAACGATTCATTTCGGTAGACAAACTTGCGGCAGGTATAACCGACGTCTACCATAAAGAACTCTCTCGTTCTGAACCTCACGTTGTTCTCATCTTCGCGCAGCTCTTATCAGTAAAGAACTCTGTCGCCCAGGCCCGACCACCGCCGTTGCCCGGCATTCATGGAATTGGACCCTAGATTTGCCCACCAGTTTGCAGTTCATATCCAGACGGACGCCGCTTATTTTACACCGAAGCTGGAGATACCACCAAATTCTGTCTTGGCATGGAGTTGAACAAGCTTATCATCCAATCACTGTAAGTGCGCTGGCGTCGGCGAGGTCAACCGTCAAACATACTTACTGTCGAGAGACTCCACACAATCGATCGGCGCACCTTCCACTTTCACTCTGCCTTACCTTATCTGCTATTCCCCGCCGTCGACTCGATGCTGGATCACCAGACGTTGCTGGGCTCGATATGCCCCACGCGTTGATTCGCGACCGCTTTGACTTGGATACGAAAAACGCGGCGTTCCGGCCGCTCTCAACGCTTACTGCTCAAGGTAGACGCAGGCTGAAACGGTCCTTGGTTCCTTGTGATCTCAAATTCAACTGTTAAAATGTGATTCCGCTTTAATGAACTAGATCCGCGGAATCTAATTCATAACCTTGAATTCTACTATTGCGCTAACCCTTTCTATCTCTGACAAAGCCATCCAGTCTTCGGCTCCAGTCCTCCGCCATGATTCAAAGTTTAACCTCTCAACGTCGTTGTCGAAGGAATAAATGTCGACTATAGATTTATATGTTCACTGTGACGATGAGCCAACTGTCAAATCCAGTATCGCAATTCCCATCTTCGTTCGTAATCCATTCAACTTTATGGTCACTTGGTCTCATACTCCACTATCGCGCCAACCTGAAAACCAAACCAGTCCTCGGTTTCCAAACCGAAAAGTACACGTCTAGGTTGGAGTGATTTGTGCGGGCTCTGGATAACTTCAAATTTCCATGTCCATGAAAACTGAACTCGTGAAGTGCTCTCAATCTGTCGTATAGCGGCTCGGATTCATCCAAGTCTAAAGACACGGCTCGCCTCCGCCGGGATCCACCGCACTACCAACCGCGGATCCGCGGTTTTCGTCTATCCAGTCGTGAAACTCTACTCGACCGTGAAACCTCCCTTTGCACTAATGAATCAAAGCAATGGACTCAGCATTGGGCCACATCCTCTCGATCTGCGAGCCAAACACGAAACCGAAACGAGCACCAAGTGCAACACACAACTTGCGCTTCGAGGTGTAAAGACACCCTGCTAACCCTCCCAATTCTCCAGCACGCTTCTGATGTTCTACTACTGCCTGCTTGCCTTTATCGCGTTTTCCCTTCCCGGAATACGTCGAATTTCTGCGTGCCAAATGACTACCACATTCAATCAATTTTATTCTTTCATTAGGTGCTCGCGGGTCATGTCCATGTCCACGAGAGGGCGAACCTGGCTGCCACTACATCTTTCGTAGGCTGGCTCTTTCGACTCCTTCAATCATTCCCGCTCGCTGCTAACGTTCGTGTTGGCGACAGCGACAAAACTAGTGATCGGATCCTCCAGGACTCCACCCACACATCGGACGTGTTGTTTGTAGATTTATTTCTCCTTTGTTTTGTGGCTCGTCTGACTGCGGACGTCTTCGACCGTGGGCACTTTCTACTAGTCTCTCGCAGACAGACACTTCAACAGTTTGATCTCGTACCTCGATTTGTTGAAACGGTTACTTATAAAGGTCAAGCGCCGCTCTTGTGGCTCAAACCACTGCATGAAGACTTGGCTTAAGAGTACTTCATTCGTTTCACCTGTAATCTATTCAAATGAAACATGGAAGATCTCGAGAGGATCCCAGATCAACGGCTTAACAAACAGAAGCGCGGAGAGGAGAGTGACGACGAAGCGGACGATATGGAGATATGATTGGGAAGTAATTGCGGGGAGGGGGGCAGTGGTTCCGGCAGCACAGAAAGCGGGATCAGCGATGTTGGCAGGAGAAGGATTTGCGCCAGTGGAAATGCGATGGTTCCAACGAGAGCAACTTCCAATCAGGGGAATTACCTTTGTTAGATGAAACTGGTTACAATATTTCAGGCGCAAGACGCAGAGCTCACGGGTGAGTACCAATTTTTACGCTTACTTACTCTGCCTTTTACCTTTCACTCCAACCCGCGGTTTCACGACGAGGGATGACCGTGACGAACAGGTCGGCCACTATCCAGGCTTCTCCCGGAACGCATCACACTCGAATACCCGGTAGCCTCGCCATCCGCAGTGCGCAGCCCACGCACGGCCTGTAGGTCTGGACTCTGCATGGCATCGATTTAACGCGTGCTTGCTCAAGTCCGATTGCATCACATTTATTCAGCACTTGCAGAAATCACTTACGCCAAGTCGCTTTAATTAGATCAGACGCCCTCTCCGCAACAACATATACCGCTGCCTGCGGGTTCGCACTTGGGGGCCGAGGCTAATTGTGACGTTAATGGAATGAACCACAAGCTCGAGTTTTTTATGCACTCACTAAGACAGAACCGTCCACGATTCGGAGGTATGGAATACCCTTCACTCGCAGATCCGGGTCGACAACACCATGAGAAGCTCCTTTGGCAGACATGCTCGAGGTTCCGAGTGGGTGGAAAATTGTGCTCGCCTGCTGTTGAATATATGTATCGATGTCCGCATCGGTGCCGTTGGCGAGAACCGCCGCAGGCCCATACAGATCAATGAGATAGTCACTCCAAACAGGCGCTGACACGAAGTTCTGCAAGACCTTTATCCCTTCGCGCATCATCGCTAGGTCCTGGCTATTTTTCAAGTACGCAGGATCTATAAGCGGTGCTGCGAATGGATCACTCGAGTTTAACGTGACGGATCCACCTCGAATTTGGTGAGTAAAAAATTTGAAACAAGAAAGGCCGACGTACGCGAAAGCGGAGCCAAAAACGCAAGAACGAGGGACATAAAGTTTCCTGTTGCCGGAAGTGGTAGCGGAGCGAGCCCATTCTATTAATCAAACTTTCGTCAGACTGCAATCCAACGCCAAAGAAAATATACGCACAAGCGGCAATATTTCATAGTGAGGGCTCTTCGGACCAGAGGCCGGATCTGGCTGACCTTGAAGAACAGGATTGCTGAGTGGTAACCGAATCCAACCAAGTATATTGCCCAATACAGAGCTCACGAAGCGGCCACTTCGGTCATCCAGCCATTCGTCGAGAACTTGTCCCGCAAGGCTAGCATTCCGAGTGATGTTGTCAAAGGTGTCCGTCGAATTTACCTGCCAGTACATGGCAATCGTGGCCTGGTCGCTCAAATTCTGGCCCACATCCGGAAGGTGGACGATAGGTTTGATTCCCATCACCGCCAAAGTTTGGTTGTCTCCGATGCCCGAGTTCAATAAGATATGAGGGGAGCCAATGGAGCCTGCAGACAAAATAATTTCGTTACGAGCTGAAATGACGTGGAGTCCTACTATTATTGGGAGAAGTCTTCGTTAGTGTTGAAAATCAAATACAGAATACCAAAACAAACTCGTTTCGCCTTGCATAAATTCGACGGATTTGAATGTCGGAGGATTCGATGCAGTCTGGATGAGCCGAGATACTTGAGCTTGAATAAGAACGTGAAGGTTCGTTCGGTTGATAAATTCTGGCCCAAGATACGATGTCGCCGAGCTGCTTCTTTGACCGTGGCTGTCGATCGTTGACTGCGCCCAACCTTGAAAATATTCTAGACCACGGAAAGAACGTGCCAACGATTGGCTCACCAACACCTAACGGAGTTCCCGCGTTGATATCAAGGCAGAATGGGAAGTCGTCGCCCAATTCTTGAGTGGTGTTGATCAGACGCTCGTCGATATATTCCGGGAATCCCGAGAGTGACACTGAATTAATTCCAGTTTCGCTATGAACCCGCGGATCGTACTCTCCGACGGTAGAATGATTGTCGGGTGGCGAACTCCACCGTTCATTCTACTGAAATTATTAGAACCAGTTACAGACTTTGTGCGCACTGACATACCTTGCGGAAATATTGTTGAACAGAATCCCACGACCAGCCAATATCGCCGGTAACGTTTGCGTACTGATCCCAATCATCCGAACTGCCGCGGCTGTAGCAATAGGTCGGAGGTATAGGGATCAAATGTGATGGCGGAGTCCCCCATCATCCCCCATCAATTCCCACGGGACAAAGTGTCCACAGACGTTCACCTGCGGGTGGATGTCTGAGTGCGCTTCTATGTAGCAACATTGCTACGGGCCTCCCATCCCAGCTGTCTGTCTGCACGCGCTTAGTGCATTTCCTTTCAGGCCTCTCTGGTGCCTCTCTGTCTGTACTTTTTAACGTCCACACTGTGATATGCATGTTTCAGATCCTCTGTTGAATTTATCCTGCCATATTCTCTCACAAAACCATGAACTACTGAAACCACACTTCTATGTGTGTTTTTTCCAGTTGACCATGCACCTTTGCAGGTGACCTTTCTCTCCAGTCAAACACCAGCAGGTCCTTCCCTACAGCCAAACACCCGTAGCAGCCTGTCTGTAGTCAGACACCTGTAGCCTGGTGTCTCCTTCAAGATGTATGCGCACATCTCCATCCATTCTTGCACCCACAGCTATACAGTGTGGGAGTTTTTCAATCACTTACTCAGACACAAGGATTGATGACTTTCACCACATCTGCTGTCGATATATCTCATTTGGCATGCATTCAGTGATCTCGATAACCTATTGGCCACGCATTATAATCAGGGAGTGTTGATATTAAGGCGACAACTATGTAAGACATAAGTGACTGGCTGCAAAGACTACATTAGGGCCAGTCAGTCCACCACTCCAACCGCGTAGAGTATATCCTGCCACAAGTGTCTGTCCGGTGCAGCGCCAGTGTATTGCAGGGTGTCCAGCCTCAAGAGTTGAGTCGGTGCCTGGCCGTAGGAGTCTTGACTGCAGACCTCTAGCCATGGGCATACGCCCCAGCAGATGTCTGGCCACGGAGATCTTGCTGCACGCATCTGGCTGCAGGGGTCTTGCAGCGGGTGTCCCGCCCCAGGTGTCCTGCAGCAGGGGTCTTGCAGTAGGTATCTTGCAGCGGGTGTCCTGCCCAAGGGCGTCTTGCTGCGGGCGTATTCCTGGAGGCGTCTTGCAGCGGACGTCTTCCTGCGGGCGTCTTGCTGCAGGCGTATTCCTGGAGGCGTCTTGCGGCGGGTGTCTTGCAGCAGGCGTCTTGCTGTAGGCGTCTTGCTGCAGGCGTCTTGCGGTAGGCGTCTTGCTGTGGGCGTCTGGGAAGAATTAAGTTAGTAAGGTATGAACCAGAAAAATAAATAAGCGAACTTGCATCACACTATTTCTGACGCCGCCTCGCATCTCCTGCGCTCTCCCGGACCTACAGTGTCGAGTTTGCCTGCGTTGAGCATCATGATAGAGTGAGGCAAGGCCCGCACAAGTGTCGAGCCGCGGGTGCCCTGCTGCAAGCGTCATGTCGCAGGGGTCCTGCTGCAGGTGTCGTGTCGCGAGCGGCGAGTTGCGGGCTTCGTGTTGTGGGCGCTCTGATGCAGGTGTCATGTCGCGGACGTCCTGCTGCAGGTGTCCTGTTGTAGGCGCTCTGCTGCAGGCGTCGTGCCGTAGACGTCTGGTCGCAGGCGTTGTGTCGCAGGGGTCCTGCCGCAGACGTCGTGGCGCAGGTGTCCTGCCGCGGGCGTTGTGTTGTGGGTGGCGAGTCGCAGGCATCCTGCCGCAGACGTCGTGTCGCAGGCGTCCGACTGCGGGCGTTGTGTCGCGGGCATCGTGACGCGAGCAGCGAGTTGTGGGCGTCGTGTTGCGTGCGCTCGGCTGCGTGAGTTGGGTTAGGTTAGCAGGTGGGTATGCGGACAAGAAAAAGATGTGGACACGCCATCGACAGCATGCCCGCGCATGCTCAAGCCACGGTCTGTGTGTACAGACACAAGATGAACCCGGGTGGACATTTGTACGTCCACCGAATGGGAGCGAGACGAGGAAAGAATGGAAAAAAAAGAGGAAAGGCAGCGTACTTATATTATGCTTCCTTTTTTCTTTGGGTTTCTCCTTCACTCTCCCGGGTCCTCCTGTGTGCGATTTCGTTTGCGTGTGAGGTTGCTGGCGCGCGTGAAGAGTGTGATGACGTCTGGGTGAGTGAGCGTTAACGCGCAGATGTGGGAAAAAAAGGAAAAAAAGGTGCGTACTTACATTACCCTCTCTCTGACTGGCCCCGTCCCCTTTGTTCTCCCGGTCGGTCCTTCTCCGTGCGAGTTTGTTTGGGTGTGAATTGGCAGTAGGGCACGTGGGAGGAAAGAGAGCGTAAACATGCGTGGTCAGGACACAACATGGACATACAAAGGCAACGGTCCGCGTCGGGCGGTAGGAATGCGAGGTCGTACGTCCGCGGACACGTGAGTCTCGATATCTGCCCATAGGTGTCTGCCTGCAGTTATGTGTCTGCATTGAGGCCACTGCAGTCACCCTGCTCCACCTGGATGCTTGTAGTAACATGTTTACATATGGATGTATTTGGCCGGGCATCCATGGACAAATGCCCGTATGTGTTTTGTCCCGTGGGAATTGATGGGGGACTCCCCCATCATTATTGATCCCTATACCTCCTTCCTTCTCGGCTGTAGACCATGTAGTTGATTGACGAGCTTCCGCCAAGGAGGTAGCCTCTGAAATTACTCGAGTTTCATGAATTCAAATGAAACGTAATTCTTACTTACCTCGGATATGGTATGACTCGGTCATTCAAACGAGACTGCGCCGTGGTACTATAGTTCCAGTCGTACGCAGAACCGGGAATGGTGCTGCCCAGGAATGGGATAATCGATGGAAGCACCCCGAGGTTTCTGGATTGAAATGGAATTAGGGAGTACTGGGCAAACGAGCGAGCTCAGGATACCCACGAGAGGCCTGCTTCGAGGACAAGCACATGATACTCAGGATTCTCCGTCAATCTATTGGCCACGACATTCCCAGCTGTCCCACCTAAAGGTGAGAACGGTGAATCAGGATAGACGAGTCGTAGGAAGATCAAAGATTCCTACCGCCAATCACGATGAAATCGAAGGAAGTGTCTGGTAATTCAGCGACATTTTGGTAGAGTGTGGCGAGGGCAAGCAGGGGAGATCCCAGACCAAGAAGAAAAGGGAGAAGGTTCATGATCAGCCTCAGGAGCCGTCGTTGCCAAGCTCCTGCTCAATTTAAATCACCCCATGCACCCAGGCCCGCCGTGGCGGCGCACGAAATGATTTGCGTGGAGCCCCCTGGGTGGTTCCTGAACTTTCGCATTCGGTTACCAGAATTAGGCAAGATTGTGCTGACCAGGGACGGGTGGCGCTGTTTCTCCCGACGGAGCGAGGGAATTTTTTTGTGGGTCCATGAAGGTCCAGATCAGGCCACAGATGAAAGTGTGCAAATATAATGCGTACTACAAACGGACCAAAAGCCAGACAACATCCTCACAGCAGAGCGTTAGACTGGGCGAGACCATCAGCAAAAGCTGGGCCCGGCAGCGGCCGCCCTGTGGTGTTACGTAGCGCTACGTAGTGCCGTAGCGCCGTAGCAACTGTAGCGAAGGGTGCCATCTGTGTAGAGCTCCGTACACTACGGAGCACTACACAGATGGGACCGTAGTGCTACAAATCAACTACGGAGCACTACACACCTACAATGTTTCTACATGTCCTACAGTCACTACGGCACTACGGGAGCGCGGCCTCACGCGGAGCTCCGAGGTAGATCAGATCGGCGAAGTCACTCGTTCGGAAGTAATTCAGGAGCTTCCGTAAATTCAGCACCCGTGTTGCCCTAACGAAAGAAAATTCATGCTCTGATGGCGCGGCTGAGGTGAGGTTCCATAAGTACTGTAACACCGTCCCTCTCGCGCATGCCTCCTGCCCTCACTTTCTAGCTCCCCTTCTAAAAGCCTTGCTCGCAAAGATGTCTGAGCCAACACCTCAGATTCTCTTGTGAGCATCGAAAGTCCGTGCCTTTCATATTGCCTCTTACGATGTTAACTTCCAGGGCTGGACCATTGGTCAGTTGCATGATACATATTCAACTTGAAAGTTTGCCGACCGATCCCGTGTTAAGTTTGTGGGGGTGATACTCAATTGGGCGTTGCTCGGAGCCCTAATGATTCAGATTTGTAAACAATTCACGAAATGTTCATGCGCGATATGCCGACTGCCATACAGACGATTATCATAGCCATTTTCGAAGTGACCGGCGCCCTGTTAGACTCCTAGGTGAGAATCAAATTAATTAACGCTCTTTGGCAGCTGACTTGTAATTTCGGTTTTGTTCCAAGTGCATTTTGTCTCTACTGTTGAGCTTGTTCAGACGGGGTTTATTACTCACACAGCTTGGTGGCACCTCGTTAATAACTGGGGGAAACCGAATGGACTGCTAGACGTCCCGTGGACCAGCACCTACATTCCCGTCCTCAACGGCATCGGTGACGAATTCCCCGAACCCGTATATTTGTTTCTGATGCTTCAGTGCCATGTTGCAGCATCAGCCAGTGTTCAGATATTCTACGCATGGTTGGTTGCCATTGCACCACTTCTTTGTTTTCGCTTATCTTGAGTATGAGAATATGGTTGTTCGAAAGCAAGTCTCTCGAATTGTTCGAAATCAAGTCTATCTGCCGGCTGAGTGCGGTGTTAATTGTTATGGTACAAGCACTACAGGGATCTATCGAACCCACACTGACCCCAAATCAGACTGCACTGACACAATTCTCTGCGGCCATCTGGGTGGCTGTTGAAGTGCGGTTCTATTCTCTGATTGAATGTGGGTTACTCTGATTGAGAATAAAAGTTTCTTCGTGCAGCGCAGAACATCGCTAGTATTGCCCTCATCAACTCTGCGGCGGAGGTAAGACGACCTTTGAGTTTCACTGATTTGTTCCAGTTAACTTTCATTCCAGACCTGGTTAGTGGGAAGTTTTGTTTGCGATATAATTATCACGTTCACAATGGTCTTTATCGTGCGTGATTGATGACATTCTTCTTGTCGTTTGTTTTACTCGAGCATGTAGCTGTTGTCTGTCCGCCGGCAATCCAACTCCAAACGGACGGTGTCCCTACTCAACAACCTCATCGTCAGTACCGTAGAGACTGGTGCAATTACCGCGGTCCTTGCGCTCACCCAGTTGGTTTTGTATAAGACCTCCCCTACCACCTACATGCACGTCACCATGTAAATAATTGCCCACATTTTGTTTTTCACGGTGTGCTGACAATAATCCTCGGATAGCGAATTTGTGCTCGGGCGCTTGTATGTCCGTGACTCCGTCCCGACAGCGACAAGCCTTTCCAATTGACGTGTTATTCAGTGCAATGTTCTCTTAGCCACGCTGAACGGTCGCCACCGAAACCCAGATCAAGAACCGCCCCAAGAACAAGGTGGAGCGGTGGGGAACAGGACAACCCTCATTTTCGAACAAGGAACGGAAATGAATCCATTCCCGAATGAACAAATAAATTTGCGTGCCAGGGAGAACGGCGGGCACAGCAACGTCGGGACTGTATCTTCTTCGCATGATGTGGGTTTCCGCAATCTGAGTGCTCGCTCATCCTCTTGTCATACTGAGATCGCATCAGGTCAAAAACCAGTATTCGAAAACTTCGTTCTTTTGAAAATTATGCTTCCAAACGTGGAAGCCTTGGCATGTATTTCCTTGAATCAGACCGTGATTCTACATGTACACTTTAAGAAAAGAAAACTGCAGCCGTGCTAACCATGGCAAGCGGCGGAAGTGGCAAGAAACAAAAGGAATAAGCATTGCCACTAATTCAATTCGCACTCTTGCACAAACAAGTTCCTTCCTCATTTGTTGTGACGTTCAAGCAAAGAGGCTCACCTTCGCGGAACAGCCGCAAAATCCCAGCTGAAGGGCTAACGGCGCCCCGGAGAAGGCTAATGAGATTTGGTCCCCCTTCAGGGCCAGAAAGCTCCAAGTTATGTCTGGAAAAGGAAGCCGCCGCCATTTTCGCCTCAAACCATTAGTGGAGCTGGAGCTTCACCAAGGCTCCGTGAAACTCTACCAAAGAATGGCTCGAAAATTCGCTTTTTTAGGGCCAAATTTCCAGAGGTCGAAATCCAACGAGTCTATTCTTGAGCTTTTTTAGCGCAGGATCACTCAAGCGTCCGTCCATTCGACCAACCAACAGTAACCATTTCTCAGCTATTTTGCTCAGATAGCCCCCAATATATGGACGTTCTCGTAGCAAGCACTAGGGCAAGGCAGAGGCGAAAGTCGGTAGCGAGCAAGGGATTTGGAGTATAATTTTCATGCCTACTTCGCACGCCGAGCAGTCTCTCCGAGTCGCGGACAGCCGCTTCAACAATGTGATCTCGTACCTCTACACGCCGGAACACCATAAATGACTTACCAAGTCAAAAAACAGAACATAGGCTTCCAGTCAATTCCTATTCGACATGTTGAGTTCATCGAAAGGCTAGAAATAGATTCCGGATTTACGCATTATCACATGTATTCCGGGGGTTGTTCATCCGAAATTCCATCTGTCCCCATCCGGGCCTCGATGAGTGCGACGCGCTGAGCCATAGCGCGGAATTGCTGGGCGAAGTCGCCGGGAGGACCCATCCCATCGACTTCGAGGCCGCTGATTTCGCCATCGGATGGTAGCAAACTCGCCCCTGCGTCCGCGCGGCCTGGGGTATCAAGTGCTCCCTCGTCCTCGCTCTCCCGACGCTCACGGATGCGCATTTCCTCCCGCATGCGCGCTAGCTTGAGAAACATCGCCTCCTGAGACTCGACGATGGCTGGTGCGATCGGCCGCTCGAGTGCAATCGTCGCGTTGGGTGGACTGCCGGATAGCACTTGGGTGCTGGCCACTTGGCCTGTCGGCGTGGGGGATTCAGAAATACGTTGGGGATAAGCGGCAGGGGTGGCTCGGGACCGACGGCGGAGGATGAAAATTATCGCTCCGAGCACGACGAAAAACCCGGCGATCGCAACTCCTGCGATTGCTCCGTGGTTGATTTTTGACCCGCCAGATGAGCTCGGGACGATGCCGCTGGCCGAAGCTGTACTGTGATTGGATGTGCTCGTTTGGGTCGTCTTGGTGGTACTCGCTGCACTCGACGAGATCGACACGGCGGAGTCCAAACACGAGGTATTGCTGCCATTTGAGACGAAGAAGCCCCCGGGGAAGTATCCGGTGCCATCCAAAGTAGCCAAGAACACATACATACCCTGCGGTACGTTGACGGGTTGCCAGGTAAAGGTGGGTGGGGCGGCTGCTGTGGTGAGATTGCGGATCGCTGGACCGGGTCCGGGGAGCTCAGCAACTTGCAGCAAGAACGACATGGGAACCACATTGGACGAATACTGCCACGAGAGTACGGCTGGTTCGCAAGTCGTCATGTTGGGGACTGTAGTGAATGAGAAGGAAAATGTAGGAGCGGGTGGAGCGCCGGCGTGGCTACTACTTGCAGCTGAATGATAGTGGCATCGGTCATTCAGAACAATTCAAGTAGAGAGCCTGACACACCAGTGGCCGCCGTGACAACATGCAGCCAGATGCAGAGGGACAGAACACTCAAGCGCATCGCGGACACGGTGAGTGCAAGGGATGGTATTGGGTGGGATGAAGATGTAGATGAACTCCGTGACCCTGAAGATGCAGCTTAAATAAACTGTTCACATCTCAAAGATGCCCGATGCCTGCGGCCAGATGAACGCCACAAATTATCTCTCCGTGGGTTCAGTTGGACAAGATGCCAGTATTCCAAACCAAAAAAACAGGAGGCAGAGGCAATCCATGTTTCCTGGCTTTCAAGTGAGCGACAATTCGCCGCAACCTGAACGGAGCAGAATTTAGGGGAAATCGGGATTCGAACACAAATGCATACTCCCTCCACGACATGATTGGCATTGTTGGAATCATGGCTTCAAATCGCGTTGCCTTGGTATGGGCAAGTTGATTGAATGGCGGGGCCATCTGAGGCTTGAGCTGTGTACGTTCAAGGTTCATCGTCCCATCCGTGCCGCAAGTTGTAATTATCAGGGCCGACAGCCTCGCATAGGTTTTGGAAGCGGAATTCCGAGGATGCAATTCAAATAATCAGATTTTGTCCAGCGCAAGCGAGGCAACCAACGTTCAAAACCGCCGAAAATATCGCGCGGGTAGAAGCCGATATGAGCGAATAATCGACCGTGCAAAAGTTGAATTTGAAGAAGACACCAAGTCATTTCGGCAGCGAAGTGTCACAACTGGCGTCACGGTAACATCCCGCAAATTTTACGATGGCGCCGTTCTCGAAGCGGGCATATTTAGCACACTTGACTGAGAAATGGCATCAGTATCTACAGAAACGAGACACAGCCAACGCCACTGATGGGCTCTCGATCCCCAAATCGTTGGCGAATCATATTGCTCGTGAAAGACGGCCACTGTTTAGCAAGTCAGACAAAAAACGGGATGAGGAAAACAAGACACACCCAGTTGCCAATAAAGACCGGCAGCTTTCCGGCGATCTGCATGTCGATCGCCATGCTCATGTCCGTTTGTTCCACATCAAGCTGGAGGTCAAGTGTAGTGACAAGCGTACACCGTCGAGGAAGCGCCACAAGCCCGCATTGACCGCACGTCGTGGATCTTGGGCAGATGGTGGGTAGACAATGAGCGAACATCTTCTCGATGCGCTCAGGATCGTTGTCGGGCAGCGAGAAAATCAGACAGGAAGGCCGGGAAGCTGCGCCCAGCTGTAGTACGTCGAGTTCCAGATTGCGAGGTTGGGGCAGTGCACGATGTAGTCGGGGCGGCCAAGGTGGATGACAAGCATGCGCGCGAAGGCATCGCGTGGGGAGGGCTGGGGGCCGCGCGGTGCTCGCTGCGACTGATAGCGGCTGACCGAGGAGACGAAACATCGGAGATTTGAGGAAGGGATTCCATAGGGAGAGCCCGCTCGGGGAGCCCCAGAACCAGAGATCGAAGACTTATGGGAGATGGTCGAAATCTGGGGTGGGCGGAAAGACCTCGATGCGGCGCTCTGGACTGTCGAAATGAAATTTCTGCCAGGGAGCAAAGATGTAGCGTCGCCTGAGAGGTTGGCACGGCAGGCTTGACATCAGGGGTGTAGATGAGGTGCCGTTCGCCCACGGGCCAGACTACGTCAAACCGGCAAATCGAGCGCAGAGCTTCGTCTTCTGCATCCCAACGGCCGGCCGCCATTGATCCCGAGACAATCGCATTAAGCGGGGTGCGAGGGCCGCCTTCGGGTTGCTGTGAATACTGACAGTGCACTGGGCCTAAAAGTAGTTGCTGAAGACATACTTATGCGCGTTTGGACATGTACACCAAGTGCACATTCAAGGCATATTTTTCAACTGCCATTTGTGGGGGTCAAACTAAATGATATTCCACCCAACCGTGACGGCTTTGAACTAGTTGAAAACCTTGATGTACATCCTTCTCCGGAGCCGTCTCGGTTGCGTTATTCGTGCCCACGTTGTCGGCAGGCGTGTTCGATTTCGTGAAGTCCATTCCATCCCGCAGAGTCGTGCCGACGTTAGCGTTTCCTATCAAGTTGGTGTCCAGTTTCCAGGTCGTCTGATGCATAATCACCAGCAGCAATGCAACACGCGAAAATGGCCAGCGAGATCCATACGAGCTGCCGGCGCCACGAGGGGGGTCTAGTATGTTTGTGTACCCAGGCGCTGGTACACCCAGTTGACTATGAGGGCGACAACGCAAGTTGGAGGAGATGGTGGTCACTCAATCATATTCAACGCCAGTGACCGGATAAGGACATCGTGGGGACAAGAATAACCTCATCCTCACCACGACCTTTAGATGATTGAGCTGGATAAATTACAGAATCAAGAAAATACAATAAAATTGGACAGCAAGAATTGAGGGGTTTGCTCGGCGTGCGCGCCCGGCATCAAGAGAAAGTTTTGGGCATATGTGTATCCATTCGTTCGCATTCGCCGTCGAGCACGGAAATTGTACAAGTTCTAAGTACCCTAGGATCCAGAGAAAAAGAAAGAAATATATGAAGCATTCAAGGAAGTGGTGGTACAATGTAAGAGAAAGACAGAGACACAGGAGAGATGTACAGATACAGAGGAAGAAAGAGAGAGAGAGAGAGAAATAGATCGAGCATTCTGTGTTGATACACTACTGGCACTTGGTGGTACAGAAGGAGAGTCAGAGAAAGAGAGAAATATGTATATGAGCAGAGTAGATAGAGGGAAGAAGGAAGACATTGAAGAGAAATCGACTAGAGATCTTCGTTGTTTGAGCGGAGGGGAGCAATGGAGAAGACTTCGCGCGCGCGACGCGCCCATTTATTTTGATCCCATCGAGCGCCATGGTGAAGTCCCGCCTCAGTTGTTCCAATGCAAGGCAGGGAGTCCGTATCACATCGTCCGCTTGATTCCGCGCCATAGATACCACCCGAAGGCGAACCGGTCGACACCACGTCCCACCCACCCAAGTCAAAGAAGCACGTCTGCTCCTCGAACTCAGGCGGGCAAGACGATCCGAGCCAGGAAGCACGTCTGCTCCCAGCCCGAATCCCGGACGCTCGCCCGAGCCAGAGAGGCACGTCTGCCTCACTGACCCGGACGAGCGAACGGTGCGGAGAACGCAAGCGTCGGGGTCACGTTAACCTCGGCACTCTCGCCCTCTGCGTGGTGGTGGTGGTGGTGATGGTGGTGGTCGGTTGCTGCGCATGCACTTGCCCAGGAGAACGACTTCGCGAGTTGGGGTGCAGAGGCTGAGGCGGCGGTCCTATGGGACAGAGTGATGTTGTGGTGAAGAGGCTGAGGCGGCGGGCCTAGGATGCGTGCAATAGGGTGATGTTGTGGTGAAGAGGCTGAGGCGGCGGGCCTAGGATGCGTGCGATAGGGTGATGTTGCGGGCAAGAGGCTGAGGCGGCGGGCCAAGGGCACTTGATATGGGAGCCAGTGTGCGAGCGAGATTGCGTTTTGGAGAAGGCAGAGGGAACTCGGCAAAGACAGAGACATAGAAATGAAGAATCTTCTTGCTCTACCGGGGGTAATTTTGAAGTGACTGTTCCAGCAAAGCTTGCATCTCCTGCCGGCTCGTGGGGGGCTGGAATGCTGTAGAGTAATCAATCAACAAATGGAAAAGACAACGAAGGAGAACGACGTACCTTGCACAGCACAGAGAGAGGACGGCGTGTCAGGCCATGATCTCACACTTTCCACGATCGAGGCCGCTGCTTCCTGCCGCAGCGCGTGATACCTAGCGAGGGCAACGATCAGGCGCTCCCAGTCAACATCGTCCGCGCTCGTGTCGTCCGCGCTCATGTCGTCCGCGCTCATGTCGACCGGGCTCGGTGGCGTGAACGCCGCGGCAGAATGAACTGATATTATTGTTAGCGAAGTAAAAAAATGAACGAGAGGCGACGTACGCGATGCTAGGTCCTCGCCCTGCACGGCGGGCGAGGGCGCTACGGCGACAGCGAGAGAGGGCGCGACGGCGAGAGAGGGCGCGACGGCGAGAGAGGGCGCGACGGCGAGAGAGGGCGCGACGGCGAGAGAGGGCGCGACGGCGAGGGGGGTCGTCGAAAGACTCGGGTTATGCTAAAACAGGTGTCAGTCATGAAGAAAAAGGACGAGTGTAGAATAACGTACATTGGAGGCAAAAGAGCTGGTCTTCCGCAGGTCCAAGATTCTCCGTGTGAGATCGGACACCCGAACGTCGAGGTCAGACATTTCGAGGCTCCATTCCGAGTCGTCGAGGTCCGTCGAATCCGTCGAGTCGGTCGAGTCCGCTGATGCCAGCTCCTCGCCCTCTGCATCCTGACTCTCAGCAGAATAGCCGTGTCGAGAGATGACCTCCGACATGAGACAGCTCGCGCTGGTCAAGAGATCGTTAATCTCTGCGATGTCGACGCTCGACTGCGAGCCGTTGTTGTCCGCGACGGCGAGAGAGGGCGTGACGGTGAGAGGCGGCGCGACGGCGAGAGAGGGCGCGACGGCGAGAGAGGGCGCGACGGCGAGTGAGGGCGCGACGGCGAGTGAGGGCGCGACGGCGAGAGAGGGCGCGACGGCGAGAAAGGGCGCGACGGCGAGAGAGGGCGCGACGGCTAGGGGGGTTGTCGAAAGACTCGGGTTATGCTAAAACAGGTGTCAGTCATGAAGAAAAAGGACGAATGTAGAATAACGTACATTAGAGGCAAAAGAGCTGGTCTTCCGCAGGCCCAAGATTCTCCGTGTGAGATCGGACACCCGAACGTCGAGGTCAGACATTTCGAGGCTCCATTCCGAGTCGTCGAGGTCCGTCGAATCCGTCGAGTCGGTCGAGTCCGCTGATGCCAGCTCCTCGCCCTCTGCATCTTGACTCTCAGCAGAATAGCCGTGTCGAGAGGTAACCTCCGACATGAGACGGGTCGCGCTGGTCAAGAGATCGTTAATCTCTGCGATGTCAACGCTCGACTGCGAGCCGTTGTTGTCCGCGACAGCGAGTGAGGGCGCGACGGCGAGTGAGGGCGCGACGGCGAGTGAGGGCGCGACGGCGAGTGAGGGCGCGACGGCGAGTGAGGGCGCGACGGCGAGAGAGGGTGCTACTGCGGGGGTTGCCTTCGACGGGCTCAGCGGCGCAGGCTAAGACAGGTGTTAGTTATGAAATGAAGAAAAAGTATGAATGTACCAAGTGAACGCGAGTCTCTTCTTCTGCTTCGTTGCCCTCTTCTTTGGATTCCGAACCGAGAGCGGCCTATATGGGTAATCAGGGACCATGCCTCGACATTGAGAATGAATAACGTACAGCAGACGGCGCGCACTTCAGAACGAAGATTGCACACGCCATGGCGAAGTATGCCCCTATACTGTAGCCCACCATAACGTACCCCAGCATGAGGAAACCGGGTGATGGCTCCGGCACCTCAGGGAACCCTTCCTGGAGAATCACAACTGGAACGGGACGCAGTGTGCGGAAAGTGGGCTCTTCGTAATTGAAGAAGAAGGTCCGCGGGAACAATCGCAACGGAGAGACAGGCGCGTCGTTGTATAATGCAGAGTCCACGGCCAAGGCGGCCCTCCACCTCACAATGAGAGTTTCCACCGCATCTAAGTGAGCGAGAACATCCGTCCATGCCTGATTGCATGCCTCGTCGAGGCACTCGATGTAGTTCTGGGGCCCAGTTGCGACCGGCGCGGGCAAGATGAGGTGGATGATGAAGAGGACGCAGAGGACGCGAAGGGCGGTGGTGAAGAGGTAATCGGGGGGAGAGGGAAGCATGGCGGGAGGATGAGGAAGCAAAGGGGTGTATGCAAGTAAAGCTTAAGCTGGAAGGCTTTTGGCAAATACAGCAAGAATGACAACGCAGGATGCAGAGTCAATTGAGAAAGCAGAACCGCGATTCTGGCTTATATACTCTGTTTGGCCCCCCCTTGCAGCCAAACAAACGCGTCGCGTTGCGCGTAGTTGAGCCCCATGTGACCGAGTCTGCGCGCAGATCTAGACGAGCATTGCTGGATGAGCAGAGAATCGAGACTGAAAAACGCGAAAACGACAAAGGAGGACGGAAGCAAGAGGGATTTTCGTGATGCGTTGCCTTGACGTCGCCTTCACGCTGTCAATCACACTGTTCTTGTCTTCAACCTTCCACTCACAAGACGCGCGGTGGCCGACCTCGAGATGACTGCAACCAGAGCACTGCAACCAGAGCTCCCACAAAACGGTTCAGTTTTGCACAAACTATCTCAAAATTACCCTAGATCGGAACAAGAAAGATCAACGGCATCTCAGAAACGACTCACAGGTTAGTGGGTTATTGAGTCGGTCCACGCTTGCTCGAAACTCCACTTCCTGACCATCGGCAACAAAATTCTCTTTATAATTCCTCCGCCGGTGTGCATAGAAATGAGCCCTACACTATGGCGGGCGCTCGTCGCGACTTCTCTATTCCCACTACGCCACGACTCGATTTACACAACTCCAACTCAAATCGTCCTTGGATCCGCGCACTTGACAAACTCCGTCAAGAAGACGCGGTCAAAACTCTGACTCTGATTGCCCAGTCCTGAAACTGGTGGACGACATTGTAAGGGAGTCTTCGTGCATTTCCTGACAGCTTCACGAAATGCTTCATCGAGCTCTTGAAGCTGTCGTGGATATCGCGTCGCTCGACTTTGTGGTGTCCATGTCAAGCGGGACGACGTTCGGCAACCAGGGCCAGACGAACTATCCGAGGTATGTCGTAGAGTTCAATGCGCATGAGGGTCCATGATCATTGTGTCGCAATAGTGCGAACACTGCGCTGGACGGTATCACCAAGCAGTATCCGAACGCGTTTTCAATTGCCACTCCCCTCATTCACGATACCGTTATCGCCACCGAGAGGGTGGCCTCCGGTACAGGTGGGCCTGCTCCCCTACTGGTGAGTCGAGTGGGGTTTAGAGTATGTGATATGCTCCGTCTGATGACCATGCAGGGATGTGCAGCTACATTGAAGACGGGCTCCGTAAAATTCTGAACGGACCGCTGAACATTTACGTCCCAGCAGTGGACTTTGGCGTCGCGCAGAAAAATCTGGGACCTTCCGCTCTACGACCATTTGATTCCAAGGAACGTCGACAGTGCTGGTGATGGTGCAATTTTAGCAGATGTCCTCACGCTGCTGCTACTCCAGTTCGTCGACGTATCCGCAGAGGATTTCTCGCCCGTTGTGCCTCTCACTTCGTATGGTTTGGACTCGCTGAGTGCCAGACGACTGTCTGTTGCGCTGCGCCGTGGATCGTGATGTTGCAGATGCAGCTGTTGACCGACGTGTCGCTGGAGGACCTAGAAACACGTATCCTAGCTATTAGAACTGCGAAATCCGAGGCCGCGCAGTAGCCCTCAAAAGTTATTCTTGATCGTTTCTTTAAATTAGAATCAGAGATTTCATCCCCAGCCTAATGTAATACGAGCTGTCGATCCAACAATATGAAACGCGCTTCCGCTAGATAGGCGGCAGTAAAGAGCAATGCGCAATGTACTGCAGACAAAATAGTTATAGCCAAAGAAAGACGCAACTGTGGTAGTGTCGAAAGACGAATCATTCTGAGGGGACTAGATGCCTGCGCCCAAATTGAAACCGCAGGTATAGGTCTATTATATTTGCTTCGAGTCGAGATGAGTCTGATGAGAGGATGCATGTAGATCCACAGCACCACCACGGCACGCTCAAGAGAAGAATTGCGATTTTCTCAAGTATCTTTTCTCATGAAGCCCCACGCTCAGGATTGGTTTAATTCTGCGGCTTGCGCGCCTCGGCCGGAACATACATATTAATGTGGAGCTTGACGAGCCGATCGACCGACTTTAGGTCCACCGCCGACTTTTTGAGCTCGCCGCGCTGGGGAGAGGGAGGGCGTCAGCGGGAGGGACTCGACAGGAACGAGAAGAGGAAATGGATACGGACAACTCGGGGACAAGGACGAGGTCAGGAAAAGGAATGGAAGGAAGAGGGTACATGAAACAGCATAGATACAAGGAATAAGAAACGAAACGGCACATCACTCACCAATGCAAATCCGACGCCGCGATCCACGGCGGTGTAAATGTCCTTGTACTCGGGGTGGGATTTGGAGATGGGGAGGAGGTGGATCGTGGACTGTTTTATTATCTGGGGAGGCGTGTTAGCGTGAGACTTTGTGATAAAAGCCAAAAGCAAAGTGGGGAATGCGAGGGAGACCCGATAAAACGGAATAAAGGGAAACGGAATGCTAGGGAGACGCGCACAGTTTTATTCGCCTTCTCCATCTCGCTCTCCACGTCCGATTCGTCGGCGCCGCGCTTCCGCTTGCCCTTGTTCTCCACGGCGGTGGGGATGTTCCCGAACACGTCGTCCTCGTCTTCGTCTGCGGGCTGGGTAGTGGTGGCGCGCTCTTTGCCTGCGCGCGGTACGGACGGCACCTTGAAAGAGCTGGAGGAGGATGATGATTCGGGTACGGCGTCGAGCCCGACGCGAACACCGCTGCCTAGACTCGCGGCACTCGGGGTGCGCTTACGCACGGCAAACAGGTTGCTGCTGGTGCTCGCGGAGCGGTCGAAGCGGATTGGGGGGCGCCGCGGGGTGGGGTCGTCCGGGCGCGGGACGCGGAGGAGCGACCGCGGGGGCGAGGCGGGGGTGATGCGCGCGACGGCCAGCTGCAGCTCGCTCGACTGCAACTGTGGGGTGCTCGACGACAGTGACACGTCGGGAGTGAAGAATCGCCCAGGCATCGGGCTACCGGGTGCCGACGTGTATCCGGCGCTCGAGATGTCTCTGGTGGTACTAGGCGGGGTACTGGGCATGACATCGACAATGATGGAGGGAATGTCGGGCTCGAGAGCCATAAGCTGCTGCTGCTTGTACTTGAGGAACCGTCGCCGATGCGAGATGGTCCTGAGGAGGGATCGTACGTAGTCCAGGTTGACGAGATCGGTCACCAACTTCGTTTCCGTCCGGACGACGAGGTCTTTGAAGCTGAAGAGAAAAATGAGTGTGTGCGTCGAAAAGGAGGAAAGGCACTAACACCAGAACATCACGGTCGACGATGAGCTTGTGGTGGGCGAGCAAGAACAGCATGTCGGTGAACGACATCCCGCGACCCTGGTGCAATATGCTGGCTTCGTGATACAGCCGCGCGTAGACCGCCCGGCGCGCGGTGTAGTCGATTTCCTTCAGGACCTTTTCCAGTCGACGCCATCGACGACCCGTCCAGGCCAGGCGTACTGAGAGTCATTGGAAGGCTTGCATCGAGCTTGAATGCTAGGGACGCTGAACTCGGTGGGGTATATTCGCGCTTCAAAGACACCGTTCAATTTCTGAAAAGCACGTCAGGGATCAGCGGTACAGCAGCGAGCGAAACTCGCGCCAAAGAAGGGTACAAAACGACTGCGCTCGAGGAAGCCCGTTTTCGGATTCGCAAACTCCGCCCAGACCTTCTTGAAGGATCGCATTTGGCCCGTGTTATGGACTTGGAGGCATCCGAAGTTTGGAACACGTAGGAAAAGTTCTCGACGATGACACCAGTGAACATATTAACAAAAATATACTGTCGGAAGGTTAGAGAGGGAGTTTGAAGATCGGAGATGTCGCTCACCGTACTGAGAAGGTTCCAGGCGATGAAGAGCGTAAAGGCCCATGCAGTGCTACCGCAGTCAGACTCCGTGTCGCTATTGGTGAATCGAAAGTATTCGATCGCGTATTGACATATGCGTTCGGTGTGAAGAGGAAGCCGTCCGCAATGATCTTGATGAGGAACTCGACGAAGAAGACGAGCCCAAAGGCGGACTCGCAAACGTGGCCCGCGTGGGTCCATGCTTCAAAAGTAGTGCCGGCGATATATAGGGCTCGCGGCTGACTCGACAACGATGCCAGCTATCACGACGCTCAGCAGTAACAGCTGGAAGAGGGGGTAGAGCGTCTTGCTGCCAAGTAGCCGAGGTCCACTCCCGGCTGCACGAGCTTCTGGCAAAATTTGCGTAGAATGTTTTTCTGCGAAAAGATCCCGAACGTCTTGTCATACGAGGGGTGGTCGCGAATGAAATTCGCCTTTTGAGCCCGGCGTTCGTACATGGTGTCGCTCAGCTCCTCGTTCGTCGTTGTCGTCTCGTTCCGCACCGCCGCCAACAGCTCCCTGGGAAGGTTCAGCAATGAACGACAGAGCATCAAAGGATACGCACAGATGCCGCTCCGTCTCCTCGTCTTGGGGATCACCACCAAGCGTATCGTTCCGGGTGTGCCTCAACGTTGTCAGCGGGATGTCATTCTTCAGCTCTCCCCCGAACAGCTTCTGCAGCGCTGTGAGGCACTTCTTTGAAAAATGGGTCTTTCCGGTGCCTCCGGTGCCCGTCGAGCTTGTCTCGCCCTACACCCAACACAATTAGCTTCCAGTTTCCATGTTCCCAGCACGGACATACCTCAAACACTGAATGCGTTTTAGGGACGTTGTAGTCTGTGACGAGGCTCTTCTGCATCGGCAGGACAAGATTCGCAGGAAGCGACTCGACCTTGACCTCGACGGGGCTCGCGCGGATCCAACGGTACGGGTTCAGCTTGCGCAGCCAAGTGATGTGCGCAGCCGTGGGCCGGCTCGCCTCCACCCAGTAGTTAGTTGCCTGCTGGCCCTTCTTCGCTTCCTCGGCGACGTCAAAGTTCTCATTGATCACGGCGATGAACATCTGCAGAATGATGACTGAGGCGTTTCGGCGGATTAGAACGCAAAACGAAGATGGACAAGAAAAAGAGACGCACAGTTCGCAAAAAGCAGCCACCCGCTGATAAACAGTACACTGATTATGCTCTGCCCAAATATCTCCTCTGCTCCCGCAGTCGCGTACAAAACGTTCGTCCAATTTTCGGACGAGAATATCTAATTCAACCGTTAGACGGCCCTTGGAAGAGCGCACGGATACACACCTGGTATATGGCGAGGAACGCGGTGAAAACTGATCCAAAATTCATGGTCTGGGACGAGGGGAGGTCGCCGCGCAGAAACTGCACCGACACGAGCGTGGCGATGAAGTTCATGAGTATGAGGAAGAGGGTCATGTTTATCAGACCGTACATGTTGCCGAAAACTGCGAGCTGGACCGACGTAAACATACGGCACAAAAGAATAGGGAAAACGGGACGTACCAGCAACGGCTTCATCCGAGGGACGACGACTATGACGCGGTAGAACCGCATCAGCTGGAAGATGTTTAACCAGGGATACACTGAGCTGCGCTGTATCGCCGGGATTTGGATTACACTGCAGGCGATTGCGAGCGCGGTGTCCAACCAATTCTGCCCTGGCCCTGGGCCCTCGCTCTTCTTAGGTTTTGGGGCGCCGCCCTTCCCGAAGCCAACCCCGCCCGCCCCAAATCCAAGGAACGCGCGCCAGTCAGGCAGCGACGCGAGGATGCGCAGAAGAATCTCCACGTCGAACGCGATGGTTATCGCCAACTCGCTCACATATAGGACATGCTCCTGGCTCGAGGTGATTGTCGGCGTCCGGGTGGCCTGCAAAGCGAGAGAGGCGAGGGCGAGGGCGACGAAGAACCAACATGTGTACGTCACTACCAACGCGACGGGATTTGCCTTGGAGCGCGCGGCGTGCGGAGGTTGCCCGGACGTCCAGCCGTCGTCGTATTTGTGGAGATGACGTCTCCAAAAATCTACGCAGAGATCTTTTTTGTGTGAGTGTGTGGGGGGTTTGGCTGGGCCGGCTTTGGCGAGCTTCGGGGCGCAACGGGAGCAGCCACCAGGAAAGCGAGACGGGCCGGGACGGAGCACGGAACAGCCAAACCCGTACACAAGGGCTGCAAAGGGAAAGGGTGCGAAACGAACCCAAAGCAACCCCGAGGAGCGAAAGCTCTAAGAGCAAGGCTCGTGCGAGGGTGAGTGAAAGGACCCCGAGGGCCCCAAAAGGAGCATAGCGACGAGCGACGTGAAAAATAAGTCGGTGTGATCTGCTGAATTGTTGATCGAGAGGGAGTCTGCATCTCCGCGAATTCTCGAATCCGTGCGTCCCATGAACGCGTAATTGCCGGGAGCAGGATGAGCTGCAGGTGCTGCCAGTAGATCAAGAAAGAGAGTGACGACCACCCTCCGAGTTGCATGATAACTTCCGGTGCGACGCCGGCGACGAGGAGCGCCAAAGCGCCTCCGATTCGGTAGCTCTGCCCGAAAACCGTGTCGAGTTTGCCCGCGTCCGTTGTACGAAGGAAACGGTCCTTTGTGAGAGGTTTCCAGCCTTTTTCTGTTTTCTGTGCGGAAGGCGAACAGCGGAGTATGCCGTGGGGGCGAGTGGTTGATGCGAATGTGATTTAACCATGCCCAGTGGGGACATACATAAGTCGACGTCTTCCCCCAGGATTTCGGTATGAATGAGCTCGCCCCCGCGCGCGCCAGTCGTTTTCGTCCAGACCAGGTGGATACCGATAACTTGCCCGATGCGCGATGCGCGTGTCGTGTTCCTTCGAGAACTTGTTCGCGCTGGTTATCAGCGTCTCGCCCAGGCGACGGCAGCCGTGGAAGTCGGTGAGAGCGTTAGCCCACGCTGCCGACCCGAAATTCGGGTACACGTCAATAGCGGCACATAGCGGCGTAGAGCAAGTAGATGCTTCTTCATTATAGGTCCACGCTCAGGTCATTTGTGCTCGCGCCAGCCTTGTCTGTGGCTTCCTGTCGCCGTGCCCTTCGAGACCGTTATACGTAGGAGGCCCGCACCGTAAGAGCATTGCGTGTCGGCAACCTGCGCTAGTGAGAGCCATTCGACGAGGGAAAGACCCGCGTCTCCGAACTCCCTGTGTATCTCGAGCGAGCGTGGCGCAGTCCAGAATAGTAGTCGTTGATTTGCCGGGACGTGTGGTCGGAATGCGTTCGGTGCGATGTGTTTTTGCGGTGGACTTTCGAGCCTTCTTCTGGTACAGCGATCGAGCGGCTGCTTACCGGATATTTCGCATGTCCGTCTTCGGATCCTCCGTGCGGGAAAGAGACGAGACGTGCGCGTCTGCGAATGGCGTGGACTGCATGTCTGGAACTCGTCCGCGTGTTCGGCATGCCGGCGGTGGGGCTGAGCGGGCTCGGGTACTCGACGGTCGCGACACATTTATGCGAAAATGTGGTAGGGCGAACGAGGGCTACGAAGGAGCCCGGTGAAGCGCGACGCGACGTCGTCGTTGCTTCCGCGGAAGGAGAACCCCCGAGGAGCGCGCGAGGAACGGCGTTTTATGATGACTAACGGTACCACACGACATACGGGGTCGACAATGGTGCGAATGAAGCTACGACGGTACTACGAGTGTCCGTGCGGTCAAGAAAACGAGACGGTATTGATCTGTCTGGTAACATCTGGCGTCTAGAATTTTGCGAGCCAAGGGCGTCGTTGGCGATGGCAACGTTTTCGGCAAATGAGCGGGAGGCGGCGAATGACGGGCGAAGACGCGGGGTTGCAAACCGAGGGAGCCGACGACGATGTCCAAGCTACTCATGTTTTCTTGAAGATTTTCCGAGCTACTCGGGAAAAAATGCGCAAAGCTCAATAACGACAGATTCCAGCCAGCATGTGTCCGTGCCAGAGAAGTTTGCGCTCCCGCCTTCTTTATCAGCTCACTCAGCCAACACATCGAGAACTTGTTCGACTCAAAAGAGCTCATTCCGTTGGAAAAAACGGCGGGGCGAGGTGAAGACGACGTAGCAAAAGAGTCATGAATCTCCTGCAATTCGAGCAGTGTAATTTTTTTCGAAGTGCGGATGCCTTGCAGCATGTTCTGTACACGCGAAAGGTACTTGAGGCGTTCCTCCGTCGGGAGGGATGCGCGACACGTCGGGAAGTCCCATTCCAGGCCGAGGGAGACCGTCGAGTCGAGGAAAACATCCCCTGTCTTCATAGGGGGCCACGGGATGCACTGCTCGCGTATCAGATCGAGTATCGAGGCACGGTCGGAGTCGTCTTCGTGTCTCGCGTATCGGGTCGAGTATCGAGGCCCGGTCGAATTTGTAGACGTAAGGCGGCTCGGGCGCGCTAGGGAAACGTACGACATCGCGGTCGTCTTCGTATTTGAGTTCGCGGGCGTGGTGGAACGTGGCGACCTGCTAGATATCGACGGCGCGATTTGCCCCGAGTTGCTACCGGCTGGTATTGCCTCGAACGGATGACAGTGGTCCAGATAAAAGGCCTCGTCGAACGAACAAATGAGCCAGGGTAGGACGGGACAAGTCCGGTCGAACGATATCGTGTCGAAAGCGCAGGCTTGCGTGCCGGCGGGTGCGGTGGCGACCTGCAGGCGTTGAGTCAGATGCTCGTGCATTACTCGGGCAGATGTCGGCGAGACCGCGAGGTCCTGCGCCACATAGCGATGATTCTACGGGTAGACGGGGTTACGAGACGAGACGCTGCACCGGGTGCTGACTTCCGGGCACGAGCCGCGGGAGATTTAGACGGCGGGCGTAACATCGACGCCGCCGCGCTCGGTGGCCAACGCTTGGCGCGCGCAGCCAGCGTTGGCGATACTCGGGTCCGTGACGAGACGGACAAGGGCTCACGGTGAGCTCGACCTCGACTTTGATACTGCCTGGGTGGTTCGAGACGTTTAATATCTCTGAGACCGCACCTGAGGTTTATCGTATCCTGCCCGAATAGCGACGTAACCCGGAGGGAAAAGAAAGAAAAATGATAGAGGGAGGATGGGCGAAGACTCACCAGTTCGGCCATTTGTCGAAACAGATAGGGAAATCTTTTGTATCGATGTGATCGTTATGGACGGTGTTCCGCTCGAAGGGTCGCTTTTCGACAGGTGACGGCACACGCGTTTCTTGGGTTCGGGGCCAGGCCCCTGATCCTGCGTGGCGACGATGAGTGGCGAGAAGTAGAAAGGACGCCGACAGATCTGTTCCATCTCCATCGTGTACGGTCCCGGCATGCGAGCCTTCCCGACCTCCAAGTCGAGGTATCGATGCTGACTTCCTGTGCGGCAGTACAGAGGTTTGCACGAGATTTCTCGGGTACACGGTACCTCCGCGAGAAAACCAGACGAAGACGCAGCACCCTGCTATGCTGACTCCCCGGTGCGGCAGACCCCGGAAGCTTTGACGAGCGCGGCGCGAGGGTCTTCTCCCGGGTCGCGAGAGCTCGACGGGATCGCAAAACGACGAACGTTGGGCACGAGCGCCCTCTCCCGGGTCGCGAGACCTCGACGGGATCGACAAAGACAAGCGCGGCACGGGCCTTCTCCCGGGTCGCGAGACCTCGACGGGATCGCAAAACGACGAACGTTGGGCACGGACGCCATCTCCCGGGTCGCGAGACCTCGACGGGATCGACAAAGACAAGCGCGGCACGGGCCTTCTCCCGGGTCGCGAGACCTCGATAGGATCGAAAAGACGCCGGGTCGTGAGGCCTCGACGGGATTGCAAAAAGGCGTGTTGTTTCCCAGGTACGGCACCTCGAAGAGAAACGAAACGCACGAATGCAGCATCGTTTCGCGATGCTGACTCTCAAGCGTACGGACCATAAGAGATTTGGACGGAAACGTGGCGTGCCAGCCTGACACCCTGTGCTGCTTCTCGTAGTAACAGAGGCCTTTGAAGATGAACGAAACATGGGTGAGCAGCACCACGACGCGGCGCTGACTCTCAGAGATGCGAGTCTGGGGAGATTTCGACGACAATGTGGCATGAACTCGACACAGGCTCGTTTCTCGTGGTACACGGGACCTCCAAGGAGAAATGAAACGCGCATACACGGTGCTGGCATGCCAGATTTTCGACGGGCGCAGGTTTTTCTTGTCAGAGAACCCAGCAAAAGCGCGAACGATGAGGAATCGCAGTCCGCACCGCTTAT
The DNA here is from genome assembly GCA_014925785.1 of Mycena galopus ATCC 62051. NCBI lineage: Eukaryota > Fungi > Basidiomycota > Agaricomycetes > Agaricales > Mycenaceae > Mycena > Mycena galopus. The sequence continues at coordinate 156,149 of WIQG01000242.1, forward strand.
GCTGACTAGCCGGGCATGAAATGCCACAGAGTGGAGTGCGAGCGGGAGCGACTCTCGATGAGACGCTTCCCTTCAAAGTTACTGCCGGGCATCTCAGAAACGTGATCATTTCTGAGCGTGCTAACCGGTTCCTTGTAACATAGCAGAGACCGAGTGCAGGAGAAAAGAACGAGATGAAAAGGAAATGGGAACGAATGCAGCACCGTATGCCGACTAACAGACGTGGCGTATCGTGGCCTGGTTTGGATGAATACAGCGATGTACCGTTTCCCGAGTCGGACGACTATCACAGGACGCGACAACATCGCAAGACAAAGAACAGCCTGGACTGGCGGACGAGGCGCGGCGTGTACGACGGAGGCACGTATGAGGTCCCCATATGGATGCAAAGTACGGCCGTCCCGCAGCACGCGAGGTGCCGGGAACGTAAAACACGCCCTTTGCGCGGGCACGTAACAAAGATAGAAACCAACGAGACGCGGCTCGAGCGAGCTTAGGTCTGCCCCAGATTTTTGAACAAGGAAACTACATTTCTGTTCATTTTTCGACTCTCTCCGCCGCGCGCACGACGAAGGAGAATCCAGACCGAAACGAATGGACAACGGATAGCACAGCAAATAGGGAAAACGAAAACGAAAGCAAAAGCAAAAGCAAAACCGAAAACGAGAACGAAAACCAAACGAAACGAGATAGGCCACACACCATATGGTCCGTATCTACCATTTCAGCCAACATAGTGGTCTTCTCGGGTCAATGATCACGACAGGAAGAGACGATGTGTGAGGTGGTGCGCGGGTTCACGCTGCACTACGGTCCAGACGCGCGCGCGCGCTGACCCGCCGAACATAGGGGCCATTATCGAAGCGGCTCAATGGCTCAATGTCCCCTGGACGCGTCATGTATGTGTCGCAGTCGAAATCGTCGGGTAGAGGCTTTGGAACTCCTGCGCAAGAGTTCTGCGGATGCGAGAGCGAAAAAATCGGCGAGAGGACGAGGACGAAAGAGAAGATGGTCGAAATGGGAGCGCGAGGCTCGCCTTCTCGCTGCTGCTGCCAAGTCATTCTGGCTCGGCAGCGAAGTGTCACAACTGGCGTGACGGTAACATCCCCCAAATTTTACGCTCACCACGATGGCGCCGTTCTCGAAGCCGGAAACGGTCCTCAAGCAAGCGGAGGGCCTCGTCTCCGTCGGTCAAACCCATGCCGCCCTTCAGTCCCTCACCGAAATGTTCTCCTCGAAACGCTTTCGGTCGACGCCACTCGCCTCCCTGGAGCCTATCATGCACCGTTTCGTCGAGCTCTGCGTCGACATGCGCAAGGGCCGCACCGCAAAAGAGGGGCTTATGCAATACAAAAACATTGCCCAGAATACAAGCGTACAGAGCATCGAGGCCGTCATCACGCGCTTTGTCGCGCTTGCGGATCAGAAGGTGCGCGAGGCCCAGGAGAAGGCCGCCGTTCAAGTGGCCGTGGACGTCGATGACCTCGAGGCCAGCGAGACGCCCGAGAGCATCTTGCTCGGTGCCGTCAGCGGCGACCAAACCAAGGACCGCACGGACAGGGCGTTGGTGACGCCATGGCTCAAATTTCTGTGGGAGAGCTACCGCACGAGTCTCGAGACCCTCAAGAACAATGCGAGGCTCGAGGTTATCTACCAGGTATTCGTCTCCTTTCTATTCTTTTAATTTGCACTGACGCCGCACCCAGAGCATCGCTCAACAAGCGTTTAAATTCTGTCTCACACACAACCGGAAAGTCGAGTTTCGCCGCCTGTGCGAGACGTTACGTTTGCACCTTTCCAACGTCGCAAAATACGCACACCAGCCGCACAGTATCAACCTCGCCGACCCCGAGACGCTCCAGCACCACCTCGACACGCGCTTCGCCCAGCTGCACACCTCCGTCGCCCTCGAGCTCTGGCAAGAGGCCTTCCGTTCCGTCGAGGACGTACACAACTTGCTCACGATGACCGCGGGCGGCGCGAAGAAGCCGGGCATGGGACACGCAAAGCCCGCCATGATGGCGAGCTACTACGAAACCCTCACCCGCATTTTCCTCATGAGCGGCAACGCGCTCTATCACGCCGCCGCATGGGGCCGCTACAACGCCGTCGTCGCCACCCTCGGCAAGCCCCAGAAGGAGGAGGACGCGCAGCGCCTCGCTGGGCAGGTGCTCGTCTCGGCGCTGGCGGTCCCCGTCGGGCTCTCCGCCTCTGTCACCCCGTCCTCGAACGCGAGCGAAGGAAGCGGAAGCGACCCCGCCCGCACGCGTCTTACCGCCCTCCTCGGCCTCCCGAAGCCCCCCACGCGCGCGTCCCTTCTCGCCGCCGCCCTCGCGCACGACGTCCTCCGCCGCGCACCCCCCACCATCACGCGCCTCTACCACGTCCTCGAGGTAGCCTTCGACCCGCTCACCCTCTGCGCCGATGTCGCCCCCATCCTCGCCGAGCTGCGCGCGAGCAGCGTCTACGGCGCGTACGTGCCCCTCCTCGAGCGTGCCGTGCTCAGCCGCCTCATGAGCCAGCTCCGCGAAGTCTACGCGAGCGTGCGCATCGCGTTCGTCATGGAGCTCGTCGCGCCGTTGCGCGAGGCGGCCGCGGAGGCCTCTACTGCTGAGGCGTCTACTGAAGGCGCGAAAACGGCCAGCCACACGTTCGACCCCGAGGCGGTCGAATCGTATATCATGGGCTGCGCGCGCCGCGGCGAGCTCGCCGTCCGCGTCGACCACGCCGACGGCAGCATCGCCTTCGTCGACGAGCCCTTCGGCGACGTCCTCGATGCGCCGTCGCCTTCGACCTCCACTTTCAAAGTATGTTATTTCAGTTCTATTTCTTTTTTTTAACAACGACGCTGACGAACGCACAGGAAGGTCGGGACGGCGCGATCCAGCCCAGTGTCGCCGAGCTCGTGCGCACGCGCCTCGGGAGCGTCGCGCGCTGCCTCCACAACGCGCTCGAGGTCATCGAGCCCCCCTCTGCCTCCACCTCCACCTCGACGCCCGAAGAGGAACAAGCCGCGTTCGCCGCGCTTGCGCAGAGCATCAAAAAAGAACGCAAAGCCCTCCAATTGCGGCGCGCACTCGTCGCGCGCCGCCGGGAGCTGCTCGCCGAGCTGGCGGTGCGCAAGGAGAAGGAGGACGCGGTAAGGCGCGCGGAGGCGGCGAAGCGCGAGAAGGAGGAGGCGGAGCGGCGCGCAAGGGAGGAGGGGAGGAGACGGGATTTCGAGCGGGCGTCCAAGATTCAAGCGGATGTCAAGGCGGCGGATGCGGAGCGGTATGTTGCGCAGCTGGTCGACAAGGGCATCATCAAGGCGGCGGATACGCAGGTGCGTTCCTTTCATTTCTCCCCCTTTTGTTTTGTTTCTTTTGTTTTTGGAGAGAGAGCTAATGATGCGCACACAGGCCATCGCGACGCTCGACACGGAAGGCCTCATCGGGATGCAAGTTGCGCAGCTCGAAAAGGAAAAGAAGGAGCTGAACGAGCGTCTGCGCGTCGTCGCCAAGCGCGTCGACCACATCGAGCGCGCGAACCGCAAAGAGGAGCGCCCGCTCCTGGCGCTGGACTACGACCAGCAGCAGGCGGCGGACCGCGCGACGTTCGTCGCCGTACAGGCGGCAAGACGCGACGGCTCGCGCGCGGCGCACGAGGCGGATCTGCAGACCAAGGCGCGGCTGCAGCGCATGGTGGGCGAGTACGAGAAGCGGCGGGGCGAGGTGATCAAAAAGCGGGGCGAGGAGTACGCCAAGAAGAAAGATGCGGCGGGGAGGAAGATCGACGAAGAAAAGGCCAAGAGGCGCAAGGCGGTTGCGGCGAAGAGGGAGGAGGACCGCAAGGCGGTGGAGGAGGCGAAGCGGAAGGAGCAGGAGCGCATCGCGGAGGAGGAGAGGCTCGAAGCGGGTATGCATGCGTTTCTCGTCGCACTTCTTCACTTTTGCTGACGACGCACACGTACAGAACGCCTCGCAGAAGAAGAGCGCGTCCGCGCGGAGGAAGAGGCCGCCGCCGCCGCCGTCGAAGCCGCCAAGCGCGAGGCGGAAGAAAAAGTGCTCGCGGTGCGCAAGGCCCGCGAGGCCGAGCGCGCAGAGGCGATGGAGAAGGCGCGCCTGCAGCAGCAGCGCGAGGAGGAGGCCGAGGCCCGCCGCATCGCGCGCCTCAACGAAAAGGCTGCGCCGCCCATGCGCAAGCCCATCGTCCCCAACCCGCCGTCGGGCATCCGCGCGGCCCCCGTGGCGGAAGGCGGCGTGTGGCGCCGCACCGGTGGGGCAGGGACGCCTGCGCCCTCGGCGCCCCCGACACCGACACGGGCTGCGGCAATGGGCACGCCCCCGCGCGCCGAGAGCCCGAGTCCCGCGGCGCCGGCGAAGTACGTCCCTGGGGCGCTGCGCGGCGGTGCACCCGGCGGGAGCAGCTGGCGAGACAAATATGCGACGAGCGGTGGCCCGGCGCCCCCCGGGCGCGTGGCGTCTCCCGCCCCCGCCCCCGCCGATGCACCAAAAGATGACGACGGGTTCCAGACCGTACCAGAAAAGAAGGGCGTGTGGCGGCCGCGGAGGGGTCGCGCTTAGAGACAACATGCGCTCGTTGACATAATGTGATAGTGCTAACGTTTGTTCTACGATAAAGTTTATGAATTCGTTTCTTGACAATTCCAGCGGGCGGCTAGCTAGCTGCACGGAAAATTCTCATACCTTCCCCTGCTCCGACCACCATGAGACTTCCATCATCCTTCACCACGTCTCTACGTACTGTCTCCCAGCCACTCGGATCCTGTCTGCATCGCTCTAGCTGTAATAATGCAATTGGCCGGTGATCGATAAGCAATATGGAATCCCCGCAAAATACGCATGCATAAAATTCGAGGTTTCGCGCCTGGTCCATAATACCGCTCGACCACGACTGTACTTCATACCCGAAAAGAAATCTTCAGAATGACAGAATCCAACCTGCCTCTCAAATACGTATCCATATGACATGCACACAATTCAGGTAAGAACCCATAAAAATTCCTATCACACATAACAAGATCACAGGCATTCTCTGGTCCGGACGGCAACGTTCAGCAGGTCATGATACCGTTGTTGTTGGTCAAGACGGTGTCTGGGCCAAGCAATGAGTATTTGATCTTCTCCATATCTAAATATTCACTTAGGTCGATAGTTGAGGTCACCAGTTGACCCGCCTCGTTGTCGCACTGCCCAAGGAGTGTTGCACTGGTGCTGGTACCGATGAAAGTTATGCCTGGACACGACGCACTGAAGTCTCCGTTGGACAGGCTGCGAAAAAAAAGATAGGTCAACCACTATATAAATCAGCACTGGGACGCTCACGCGACGAGGACGCCGTTAGAATTCGCAATGCACGAGTCGAGCCCAATTGACGAGGTAATTTCGCCTCCGGCTTCGGTGCGACAAGTGCTGGTCAAAACCGCATCCGAAACGTCGACACTGGTGCCCGTGCAAGTGGAGACGAAGCCACTGTCGGCTTCGCGCTTTATATTCGTGGAAGAAGTCAGCTCTTCCACTGGAGCACCAAGGGAACTCAGAGCGCAGAGAACGAGTATGACGGAGGCAAGGAGTGCGGACTTCATTCCAGTCAATCGAGGAAGAGGGTCAGCTCTGCACCCATTAATGCGCCTTTCAACCGGTTTATATAGGTATCTCTGCGGCCTTCTATCGCCTTTCAAAGCTCCAGCGATGGGATGACCCAGATGAGAAGTACAGGTTGAGTACAGGCCGGCGGCAACCTGGCTGGCCAAATTTCGCTTGTGCCAGCCCAACATCCCGTAAACGGAGGCGGCTGTCAAAATCGAGGTCCAGGACGGGTACGGTCTTTTGTCTTTCTGATTCTTGCGGACGCTCTAATGGGCCGTGGATCAACGGCACCGGCTCCCGAGGTACGTGAAGCGGGAGACGACGGGATCTAGGCGTGAATCTCACCAGGAACACCTGGAGGCGCCTGGGTTATAAATGTCGAATCAAGACCAACGTTGTCCACTTCTTGTGACGAACAATGAATCTGCCAGTATCACGGAGGCCTAACATCACTTGGATGATGAAATGATGGTCCAAATCAACTCACCCAAATTTTAACCGCAGGAGAGACCAAAACCTTCACCCAGCGAGGGCCAATCTGTCTACCGCCGCCAACGGCTCCGACGGTACGGGACGGCATCCAGTCTATCTCCTGGCCCAAATGGCTCGACGGGACGGGGACGAGTAGCCTAACAGCACCCTAGGAGAGCCGTAAGAGGCAAGGGATGTTCACGACTAAGCCAGAGACAATGACCGTGTCGCGACGCGTTGAATGCGGATGTGTTGTAAATTTGGGAACACAGCGGGGAAATCTGCGGGAGAAGAGGGCAGTTGTAAAGAATCCAGACCCACTATGTCTTTGATTTTATGCATCGCGGCGCCTCCGTGCATTGAAAGCATCCAACTTCCACTCTTCAAGATCTTCGGCCCGGGGCCCGGTGGTTTTCTCCATCCCAAACTACCACCCATTTTCCCCGTGCTAAACTGTGATTTAGCAGCTCGCTGAGCGGTCGGATTTTGTGAGTGATTCTTCCCCATTGGCGTCTCATTCGAGAAGGAGTTTGGAAAGATGCTCCTCAATGTTTCACTTTTCTACGGGCTCCGATGGACGCGCGTTTTGAGACCCAACCCACCGCAGCACCGCACACTCCCCTCAACTAGGAGCTGTCTACGCATGTCCTGGTTGAAGCTCGAAGGATAGACAAGTATCGTTTCCACGGAATTCATCAGGATCCAAAAACAAAGCGGAGCCACCTTGTTCTGCGGCCCCGCCATGTCTTCACCTGCCATCGGACCTCGTTTTCAGTTGACGTGACTGGCGCACACGCAGAGCTCTCGCTCGTACTCTTGCTGACGTCTTAGTTAAAATGGATTATACATTACAGTCAAAGCCATTGAAAGGGGGAGAAAAGGTCGGCTTGTCGTTTTATGATCCGGAGAATCAAATCTCTCGAAGTCGAAGCCTCGAGCAGAGGAAGGACCCCGCGCGAAAACTCGCGATCGTCTTTGGTCGCGCACCTGAGGGTGACGCTCCGCAGCAGCGGCAGTCTCGGCGATACCAACAGCGCGTCGAATGGTCCCCAATCGAAGGACCGGAGCTTTGATGGGTCTATGTCCAGCGCCAAGCTCTTGAGCGGGAGGTCCGCGAGAGTGGATATCGGAATCATAAGCTGGTCGGGGCGCAGGTCCCACCAACGGATTCTCAGCGTTTGGAGATTGGAATACCGTGAAAAGTCAAAGGTGCCTGTACGGTGCACGATAAGTAACGGGAGAAACGTGCGCGGAGTATTAAATGTACCATCGGTGTGCAACCCGTCCAGGTTAATGGTGAGATGGCGAAGGGTGCTGCTTATTTGCTGCATGGCTGTGCGCACGGCGGGAACGTCATCGGACTGCATCCGTGCCAGCAAGAGGGAGTCCAGATTGGAAAGAATGTGGAACGTGTGCAGCCATGAAAGAACGGGGGCTGAGATCTCATGAAGAAGCGCGAGCTTACGCAGCCGCTGTGGTGGTGAAGCGCCTGTAGCGGGGTGTCCCCAATTGGCGCCCATAGTGAGAAGGCGCAGGTCCTGCAAAGCCGGAAAGTGACATATCAAATCGAATAGTGGCGCCGCGGGCTGCTCCACGTCCATAGAGGCGCAGTAGAGGACGAGTTGTGTAACGTTGGAGAATGCGGTGAATAACCTCATGCGGGAGAAAGTTTCGGCGTCCGCTAAGTTCTTCCATAGTAACTGCATTTGTACCTGGCGGATATCGAGGCAACGCAGATGGGTGACTATTTCGTCGAAAGGTTGGTCCACGGCGTCCCATGAGCTTCTGGTAACTCGTAATCGGTGTAGGTATTGCAGGAAGGGATGGTAGGCAGGGGACCGCAGGAGGTCGCGGAAGCCGACGACAGTACTCCTGGTGAGCGTTGTCGATTCGAAGAGATGGGATCTACAGCGTGGAAGCCATTCCCTGCACACAAGAGAACAGGCTTTGAGATCTTTGACAGAGTACGAATCGTCCCAAAGAAGGTCGATAATGTGTTCTATGAGCTCCTGCGGCAAGATGGTCATGGTTAAGTGCTGTTTAGCCACCGGATTTGTTCGGCCGAAGACATTATTTGGCGTCAGACACGGAATCGTGATAAGTACCAGAAAATTGCCGGAGGATACACGGATTGGATGTTTGTATGTTTCGGATTATGATTTCGCTTCTTTACAATGTTAATGGGAATCCAATGAGTGGCTACTGTACAGAGATGCATAATAAGTAATCTACGTATTAACCGTCCATAAGTAAAGTCCATGGTATGGTACAACATAACGAATGTCATCGCTTCTCCTCCTCCTCTGCTTCTATCATAAGGTCTGCATGGCACGTCAGCGTGGCTCGCGCAAGAAAGTGAATTGGCACTCACCGCCCCACACAGAATTCTCTATTGCGTTGAGTATCTGCTGTGGATCGTCAATGGAGATGGACGACTCTCGCGATCTAACAATGTCGCTAGACAGCATGCTGAAGTTGTCGCTGCGGTGCCTGTGGCTGCTTCGATGCAGCTGTGGGGTGCTCGACGACAGTGACACGTCGGGAGTGAAGAATCGCCCAGGCGTCGGGCTACCGGGTGCCGACGTGTATCCGGCGCTCGAGATGTCTCTGGTGGTACTAGGCGGGGTACTAGGCATGACATCGACGATGATGGAGGGAATGTCGGGCTCGAGAGCCATAAGCTGCTGCTGCTTGTACTTGAGGAACCGTCGCCGATGCGAGATGGTCTTGAGGAGGGATCGTACGCGGTCCAGGTTTACGAGATCGGTCACCAGCTTGTTCGTTTCCGTCCGGACGACGAGGTCTTTGAGGCTGAAGAGAAAAATGAGTGTGTGCGCCGAAAAGGAGGAAAGGCACTGACACCAGAGCATCACGGTCGACGATGAGCTTGTGGTGGGCGAGCAAGAACAGCATGTCGGTGAACGACATCCCGCGGCCCTGGTGCAATATGCTGGCTTCGTGATACAGCCGTGCGTAGACCGCCCGGCGCTTCCGAATCGCGGTGTAGTCGATTTCCTTCAGGACCTTTTCCAGTTTATTCAGGTCGACGCCATCGACGACCCGTCCAGGCCAGGCGTACTGAGAGTCATTGGAAGGCTTGCATCGAGCTTGGATGCTAGGGACGCTGAACTCGGTGGGGTATATTCGCGCTTCAAAGACACCGCTCAATTTCTGAAAAGCACGTCAGGGATCAGCGGCACAGCAGCGAGCGAAACTCACGCCAAAGAAGGGTACAAAACGACTGCGCTCGAGGAAGCCCGTTTTCGGATTCGCAAACTCCGCCCAGACCTTCTTGAAAGATCGCATTTGGGCCCGCGTTATGGACTTGGAGGCATCCGAAGTTTGGAACACGTAGGAAAAGTTCTCGACGATGACACCAGTGAACATATTGACAAAAATATACTGTCGGAAGGTTAGAGAGGGAGTTTGAAGATCGGAGATGTCGCTCACCATGCTGAGAAGGTTCCAGGCGATGAAAAGCGAAAAGGCCCATGCTGTGCTGCCGCAGTCAGACTCCGTGTCGCCATTGGTGCATCGAGGGTATTCGATCGCGTAGTCATGCATGTACTGATTCCAGCCTTCCCTGCAAGGACGTTAATGAAGCGCAAATTAGGGATGTCAGCACCGTTACCCGGTGGTAAAGAACGTCAGCATGACAAGCGTGGTTCCCATCGTGCTGAAATTTTGACTGCGTGTCTCCGCCGAATTCCACTTGGTCAGGGCAAAGACCTCGAGGAAGAGGATGCCAAAGAAAAGGAACAATATGAACCATAGTCCCATCAGGCTGAAAATAGTAGGCAGGCTCGCTCTGTCCGCAAGTCAATGGTGGTATTGGTTATGCATGAATTGACTTACACTGCAGTCTTGAATAGCTTGTTCAGGGCGTTCGAGCGCTCGACCAGCTTGAAGGCGATACACACCAGGAACAGCTTTTGGAGCTGCTGGGTCGCAAAGCCGATGGTCCCGAACCGCACGATGAGGGTGGTGACGAAGCTCCCACCGGCGACGATGAGATCGAATACATTCCAGCCATTGGAGCGGAAGCTCAGCCAGCCAAGTCCAAAGAGGCGCACGATGGCATCGAGGACGTATATCGAAGTGCTCACGAGGAAGAAATCATCTACAGGCAAGTCAATATCAGGGCAGCAGAAAGAAACGGCGGACTGACTTCGTAGTTGATCGATAACAACCTGCGTAGAGAAAGTTTGCGTCCTGAAAACGCATAAGCTCCAGTACACAACAGTGACAAGGTTCATACGTACATGAGGACGATGATATGCGCAATGAAGACGACCGACATCCCCACAGCCCACCAGCCGTTCTTGTGAACGGCGCGGTCGTAACACCAAGCACGGACTGGCCATGTGGGTCGGGTGCGCGGTCGCTTTGACGGCCGCTGGCGCTTGAAGAGCTTCTGGAGGTCAATCCACTCTCGCTGCGGCGCCGTGAGAAACGCGGACCCCGTCTTCGAACTGAAGTTTCCGATGATGATACTAGATAAGCAGCATAAGTTTCTCTCTGAAGTAAAGGAAATGAATATGCGTACCTCACGAAGAGCGTCAGGATGACGACGGCTCCTAGTAGGTTATACACAAGGAAAAAGATAGCGTTGATCTGCTCGGCATTAGTCTGCGGTTGGCTATTGACGCCCGTGATGCTGGTCGCGACGCCCATGACATCCACCCAGCCCTCGAGCGACACAATCTCGAAGAGAATGAGGAGTGATGAGCGGAACGAGTCGAACGAGAAGACGGTGGATGGAGCCGGATTGCTCCACACGCGCGGCACGACGAACCCGAATGAATCTCCGTACACGGTGTTGCTATACTCGTTCGTGCACGTATCCGCTCCGGCGACGCTCGTATCGTTGCACTCGTTCATCTTGCCGTTGAAGATGTTGAGCCCCCAGACCGCGTACGGGATCATGTACAGGATCGCGAGGATCCCGGCGTCGAGGATACGCAGTGCGCCAGAGATGATGAGGCTCTCAAATGTCTCGCGCATGCGTTCGACGAGGGTGATGAGTCGCAGTGCCCGGAGCGCCTTCAGCGAGCGGGTGATACGACTCAGTCCGCCGGCGAAGATGAGGCCAGTCGTTACATTGACGAGTAGCCCAATCATGATCACGAAATCGAGCAAATTCCAAATACTCTTCACATATGCGTTCGGTGTGAAGAGGAAGCCGTCCGCGATGATCTTGATGAGGAACTCGACGAAGAAGACGAGCCCAAAGGCGGACTCGCAAATGTCGAACCATGTGCCGCGCGTAAGTCCATGCTTCAAAGAGTAGTTCCGGCGATATATCGGGCTCGCGACCGACTCGACAACGATGCCAGCTATCACGACGCTCAGCAGTGACAGTTGGAAGAGGGGATAGAGCGTCTTGCTCTGCTGCGTGCCAAATAGCCGAGGTCCACTCGCCGGCTGCACGAGCTTCTGGCAAAATTTGCGTAGAATGTTTTTCTGCGAAAAGATCCAGAACGTCTTGTCATACGAGGGGTGGTCGCGAATGAAATCCGCCTTTTGAGCCCGGCGTTCGTACATGGTGTCGCTCAGCTCCTCGTTCGTCGTTGTCGTCTCGTTCCGCACCGCCGCCAACAGCTCCCTGGGAAGGTTCAGCAATGAACGACAGAATATCGAAGGATACGCACAGATGCCGCTCCGTCTCCTCGTCTTGGGGATCACCACCAAGCGTATCGTTCCGGGTGTGCCTCAACGTTGTCAGCGGGATGTCATTCTTCGGCTCTCCCCCGAACAGCTTCTGCAGCGCCGTGAGGCTCTTCTTTGAAAAATGGGTCTTTCCGGTGCCTCCGGTACTCGCCGAGCTTGTCTCGCCCTACACCCAACACAATTAGCTTCCAGTTTCCATGTTCCCAGCACGGACATACCTCAAACACTGAATGCGCTTTAGGGACGTTGTAGTCTGTGACGAGGCTCTTCTGCATCGGCAGAACAAGATTCGCAGGAAGCGACTCGACCTTGACCTCGACGGGGCTCGCGCGGATCCAACGGTACGGGTTCAGCTTGCGCAGCCAAGTGACGTGCGCAGCCGTGGGCCGGCTCGCCTCCACCCAGTAGTTAGTTGCCTGCTGGCCCTTCTTCGCTTCCTCGGCGACGTCAAAGTTCTCATTGATCACGGCGATGAACATCTGCAGAATGATGACTGAGGCGTTTCGGCGGATTAGAACGCAAAACGAAGATGGACAGGAAAAGAGACGCACAGTTCGCAAAAAGCAACCACCCGCTGATAAACAACACACTGATTATGCTCTGCCCAAATATCTCCTCTGCTCCCGCAGTCGCGTACAAAACATTCGTCCAATTTTCGGACGAGAATATCTAATTCAACCGTTAGACGGTCCTTGGAAGAGCGCACGGATACGCACCTGGTATATGGCGAGGAACGCGGTGAAAACTGATCCGAAATTCATGGTTTGGGATGAGGGGAGGTCGCCGCGCAGAAACTGCACCGACACGAGCGTGGCGATGAAGTTCATGAGTATGAGGAAGAGGGTCATGTTTATCAGACCGTACATATTGCCGAAAACTGCGAGCTGGACCGACGTAAACATACGGCACAAAAGAATTGGGAAAACGGGACGTACCAGCAACGGCTTCATCCGAGGGACGACGAGTATGACGCGGTAGAACCGCATCAGCTGGAAGATGCTTAACCAGGGATACACTGAGCTGCGCTGTATCGCCGGGATTTGGATCACACTGCAGGCGATTGCGAGCGCGGTGTCCAACCAATTCTGCCCTGGCCCTGGGCCCTCGCTCTTAGGTTTTGGGGCGCCGCTCTTCCCAAAGCCAACCCCGACCGCCCCAAACCCAAGGAACGCGCGCCAGTCAGGCAGCGACGCGAGGATGCGCAGCAGAATCTCCACGTCGAACGCGATGGTTATCGCCAACTCGCTCACATATAGGACATGCTCCTGGCTCGAGTTGATTGTCGGCGTCCGGGTGGCCTGCAAAGCCAGAGAGGCAAGGGCGAGGGCGACAAAGAACCAACGTGTGTACGTCACTACCAACGCGACGGGATTCGCTTTGGAGCGCGCGGCGTGCGGAGGTTGCCCGGACGTCCAGCCGTCGTCGTCGTCGTCGTGCTCCGCCAGCGGGTTGGTGAGGTTTGTAGCGCCGAATGCGCTCTTCTTTGTTTCGGAACGAATGGCGGAAAAGGTGTTGGTGATGACAGCGACGAAGAGATTGATGAGCCAAAAGTTGAGCACGACAACGCAAATGATGAAGAAAATTGAGGAGATGAAGTACTCCGCGTCGATGATGTCGTACATGAGGGGGGACCACTATGCGGCGTCTCGTCAGTGGAGCAAAACGAGGAGGGTAAGGGGGACACGCACCCCATTGGCCGACGCAACAATGATGACTTGCAAAGCAGAATAGTAAATCGTGTCGAAGCTCTCGACACCCTGGTACGGGTTTACATTGGACTCGCGGCAAGTCTGGCCGAGGGGACAGATGTATCCTTTGATGTCCGGTGAGACTACACCCTCAAGGCTGATATAGCCTGTCTTGTTTAGGTGTACGGGATCCAGGAAACCTCCGCAGAACTGGTCGCTGAGCACGGTGTCAGACTCTCCTCCAACCGCATTCAAGACACACGTGCGTCTTAGCGATCCCTTGAACGTTTGCACACCAATGACGCTGAAGAGCACCATCGCGAAGACGACGAAATACGCAACGCTTGCGAGAAGCGGCTGGGCAGTTTTGAGAGAGTGAAGGATGGCGGTCGTACCGGAGGTGATGGTGAGGAGACGAGCGGTGCGGAGGGCGCTGAAAGCGCGGAACATGCGGATGTGGCGGGACCCCTGTTCGACGCCGGCAATGGCGAGGGCGAAGGACACCCAGAAGGAGAGAATAGCGATGGCATCGAGTCGAGACCAACTGTGGCGCAGATATGGCGCGTTACGGCGCGTCAGGGTCGCAGCGTTGGTGACGCTGAGGCGAAATGGGAGCGCGAGGCTCTCGTGGGGCGCCTTCTCGCTGCTACTGCTGACAACCTTTTCCACCGCTGCAGGGAGGGCTAGGGACATCCCCTCGGGGTCGAAGAGCAGACCAGAGACGCATATGCGGGCGCAGGCTTCGAGAGTGAAAATAATAAATAAGACAAAGAGGGCAAAGTCTTCCCAGGTCCGGAAGTAGCCCTTGTAGACGGTGGGCGGGGTGGCGAGAGTAAGGGATTGTGCAGACTGGATAGTCAAAAGTACGGCGTTGAGGATGATTAGGACCAAAATAATTGGCTCCGTCCAGGGATAAACGAGAAAATTGAAGCAGGCGAGGCGCAATTTATTTGTTGGCCCCAGGAAACCCAGAGTCCGCCCGCGGATGGGCAGGGTCTGCGCGAGATCCGGCAAATGATCGTCCTCGTCCTTTTTGTCGTCCGGAAGCCGTTCTAGGCCTACGGACGCCATATTGACGACACGGACGGACGCACGCCGCAAATTCTGCGAGACGTGCTTGATAGCGGTCCCCGTTTTTTTCAGCGGCGACGGTGAGGTGCTATACCGCAGTGTACGTCGTCTTGCTGCTGCAGGATCTTCCTCCCGGGAAGTAAGGTGGGCTCCGTCGTCATCGCCGTACAGTGACGCCGACGACGACGGTGCGGCTAGGGAAGAGAGAGCGTCGTCTGCAGGTGGCGTCCCATACCGCGGAGTCTGCAATTGCCTCCAAGGGTCATCTGGGGTATAAAAAGGATCGTCCTGTCCCCAGCTATTCCGTTTTCGAGTCGGCAAAGGCTCCAGCTGGGAGCGAGTCGGACTGGCCGGTATTTCGACTGCAGAGGAGCTGTGGACGTGCAGGGACATAAAGTAAGAGTCCTAAGACTCGACTAGAAGATGGAAGCAGAACGAAGGATAAGATTCTCGTCAGTATAGCGACCACGCCGTCAAGTGTCTGCACAGCCACTGATGCATCCGTAAGGGCGATCCATCACTTGGTGCTCGCTGCTTCAACTCTCAAATGATTCTGTTTGGTATTCTAGGCCACACTTCCTCTGACTCCCTCGACATAATCAAGAAAATTTATTGTCGATCATTGCGTTACTAGGGGCTGCGCACTACTAACTTTCCGCCTCAAACGTAAGCACCCAATTAGGAAGGTTTTTTCGGCAGCACGGCAATGCCATCAAGCATTGATTGATGCTGTCAATGTGGTCAGCCACTCTTTCTTGTCTCCCCCCACCACCTCGTCACGACGCCCTCCTCCTCTTCTCTCCATTTGCGCCCGCCGCAAGCTTGGTCCCGTCGCCCGAACACTACCATGGAATAAGCCCACACCTAGCATGGTTTCCGAGGGCGGGCGAGGGCCTGACTCAGCCTGCGTCGTCCCCTCGCGCGTTATGCCGAGTGCAAATCCCGCTGTGTCTCTCTGAAACACGGCGGCCTATGCCATCTTGACAAGTTTGTGTAGCGTCCGCGCCCGCACCGTTGCTCACTCCCTCCTGGCTTGCTCACCAGCACCGCCCATCACCATTGCCCTCATTTCCCTGTGTACTTTACCCATAATTCATGTATTTAGAGACTATCCCAAATCAAAAACATCATTTCATACAATAACCCTATGCAGCCCCATAAAAAATTCTCATCGAGCGGTAGAACCTCACAGGTTTGCGCCGACAAGGACTTGTAGCAATGGAAGGTCGAGTTTGGTAAACATGATGCGCATGCCGATATGCCGAAAATACTTTCCTAATTCGGAGCTTACGTTTGAGGCGGAAAGTAAGCAAGTGGGGCTGCGCAGGCTAACCAAGTGACTCACTATCATTGATCGCCATGCTCCTTTCCATTCAGTAGGTATCCAGCATTCAAAACTTGCCTGAAAGCGGTCAGGAAGAGAGGCCACAGCAGCCGGCGCGAGTATTTTCGGTGTAGGCTGCACAGGTACCAGCGTCCAAAGTTCTCGGTTCTGCGTTCCGAACATGCTCTTGGAATCTCCGGAAGAAGGATCGACTGCGTTCGTTCAAGTTGAACATTGGATCTGTGGGCATTCCATTGCTTGGATCCTCAGGTTCGCAGCCAGAGCGCTGACTTGTGTTCCCAGGCACATTAAGCTCTTTGCCTTCATACAACGTTTTTGTGCCGGCGTTCAAGTGACGAAATGCCGTTTTCTAATATTTTCAATCCATCATCCTTGCAGAATCATGCCATATCAAATTTCGACCCCCGGACATTTGGGCAAATACTCGGCGCGTCTCCGCTCCCAATCCGTGCTATCTTTCGTTCCTACATCTGCCAGCAATAGCATTCAGAACGTGTTGATAGCGTTCTGTGGCTCTGCTAGCTATCTAAAGTCAGGTCAATGACCGGTCTTCCTTGAGGGATGGTAAAACACTCCAGCACACGCCCGACCGATCGTCAAGCAATTTTCCGCAAGACGATGGTGTTACGGTTAGAGTTCCAAAGGCGCGTCGGTGACTTGAGGAAGTTTTCAACTCAACTCGCGCGAATCCACTGCTTCTGAAGATATCGGAGTCCCGGAGAGATTTCTTGGACGTGCTCGCGGCGCAAAGAAAAGCCACTTCTCTGATTGAATTACCAGTGAAACTTATTCGTCTTTTCTGCCCTTCGTGCCTCAAATGCAAATGAAATGATAAATAATGATATAAGTTAAAATGCTAATGATATAAGTCGAAGTGATACAAGTCCATGCAGGTTCCTCTAGAACGGTCAAAGCGACGGGCTGGGTGTCCGGAGCAAATCACGGGCTTCCAAATCCTTCTCTGTTTTTGCGCCCTTTTTCGACTTCTTCTCCTTTTTAGGGAAGTCGCTGTCGGGCCCCACAAGCACTTGGCCAGGATGGAAGATATTCCACAGCAGCAGGGCGGCGAACATCGGGAGCGCCTCTAAGCAGTACAACGGCGCCTCGGATTCCGTTATAGGGGAGTAGACGCCCGAGGAGAATTCGATGAGGCGGAAAACGATGCGGATCTGTGCAGTATAGAGTGAGACGGGGTGCCAGAGGGAGATCGATGAGAATTAAACTCACAGTGATGAGGCCGATTGAAGTGTACATAATGTACAACGGCCGCTTCCACTCGGTTGATCCATCTGACTGCTTCATCTTGTAGTGGAAACGAACGACGAGCGCGGTGAAGCCCAGGACGAAGAACTGCTGCAGGCCGATACCACCCATGTAGATGTGAATCCCAAGGAGCGCAATCTTCGGTTCTGTGTTTCCGATCATCGTGCCGCCTACCGCCTGCATTAAAAAGGCACTAGAAAAAAAATGAGGTCCTGCCGGAAGCAGGGAAGCAGCGGGGCGCACGTTATATCAAGCAGTACAAAACACATAGAAAGTCTTCTCGCGCTGATACCGCCGACATGCTTTTCCGGGACGAAGAAATAGACGAGGCGGCTCATGAGAACGTATAGGAATGCGTTGATCCATAGCGGAGAGAGGAGGATGAGGAGCTGCGAAGGGATTCCATATGCGAGGGACGTGGTGTTCAGGACGTTGTACACCCGGAGAATGAAGCCGCCGGTTTCCCATATGCCCGCCATGATGACGACCCAGCAGAATCTTTTCTGATAATGAATCGCCTGAATCAGGTGCCCAATGGTGGTCAGCCCGAAGAGGGCGGAGAATAGAATGGCAGCGGGTAAGGAGGGACAGTATAAGAAGCTGTAATTCTCATTGCTATTTGGGTCTTGATGAAAAAACATTAATTGCGGTTTGAAAATGACGAAAGCAAAAGTCCTCACTCATGCAGACTTCATGCATGGTCATTGCTGTATGAAGGTGAAGTGAAGTCAAAGGCAAAAGTTGAAGAAAAAAGCTCAAAGAGAGGAAGTGGAAAAAAGTGATATCATGATGTACATTGACTTTGATCTGCGCACCTTTATACTTAGCGGATGCATGAGAAGCGTTCAGGGGATCGGAGTGCGACCCTGATGAGTCCGCTGTCTCGCGGAGTTGCCGCAGCCGCAGAGACCGACAATGTCAATGGCGCTAATCAGTCCGCCATCCTACGGACTTACTTAAATGATCGACTGCACTGTATTGGTTCCTGTCGTTCCGATTTGGCTAGAGATCTGTTGCTTGCCGTATCTTTTGGAGATTGGACGTTAGTTGGCATGGCATCAGACTACCGCAGAAGCAACTTGGAACGAGGCGGATACGAGGGAAATTAAGTTGATAAAATCTAGTGCTACCTTCTGGGTTTCTCTGTTCGGTTCGACCTAGCGTTGGAATCTTGGTTACGCCGGTATTTTCCAAAGTAGGGTGCTTGTGGGTTATTGTCCCTCCACGGACATGGAAGTTCGAAACCTGCGCGTTGAAGTTGAAAACCACTGTGAGAAAACGTGTGTTGACTATGTACTTACTCACCTCCACAGAGGATGTGAGAGGAAGATACCAACTTTCGCTAGATGTTGAAAGTTTACCTCGACTCAAACATCTCAAGTCAATTGCGGTGGGCGCCTAGCATCTAGATAATACCCAACATTGACAAACAGCAAAGCATGGTTCGATCAAGCCTCGGGGGTTCTGGTTACGACGAAAGCTGGCGCGTACTTTGCGCACAATGCACTCACGCTGAAATTCAGTTGGCGGCAACTTGAAAGAAGAATATCATTGCACGCAGGTAATATCCAAATAACTGGGTTTTGAATGAAAACAGCAAAGACATCGGGGACGAACACTGCGAAATGTAATGCATCAGAACAATGAAATGAAAAGGGTTTCTCAGACGCACAGATTCTGGTAAATAGGGAGTTCGACTCATTCTAGGAGTTAAAAGTCCGCTGGATTGAAGACGAAGTTTTGGATAGAAGGAAATGCCGCATGATAGGAGTCCAGGGGTACCGATGTTTTGCCCATGATACGAACATGCTGCAGTTCGCAGCCCGAGTTCGAGATAAACGAAGTCAGCGAATCGATTGGGTCGGACCCCAAGAATCGTTCGGAAACATCCAGGCTGCGAATAGTGGGAATGATGAGGGCCCGGAGAAAATTAATACATTTCGCAAGGTGAGGCAAGGGGTCGACCAATGCCAATGATTCCAACGATTCGAAGAGAAACGTGGCATCCGAGTCGACTAGATTCATATTGGCATTGAAATGGTAAAGTTCCAGCATACAATGCACTAGGTTGGATGCCTGCTGCACGATTGGGAAACATTCTTGCAGATCCATGACGCCGGTCAAAGTCAATGAAGTCAATTGCGACCACGGCAAAGTGAGGTTCAAAGCGGCGATATCGTTCAGGATGGCCGTGCGTAATAGAGGGGCCTCGTCGAACGAAAAGGCCGGCCGGCCCGAGCCGACCCACGACAAAGCTAGGTGCTGGAGCAGAGGCATCGGCCCATCGATGCAGGGGAGATTGAGTTCGGAAGTGGTTGTGGAAATGTGGAGTTTGAAGTATTCCCAGCGGTCGGAATAAGGAAGGACTGCCGCAAGAAGCTGGTGAGAATCCAGGCGGATAGAAAGAGGGCAAACACCCGATCTGCTCAGCACGTCGGACACGAGATCGCAAACGGGAGGCTCCGAGGATATATGGATCGCTCTCCAAAGTGCGGGGAATGTCAAAGCTATTTGTCGCCATGTACCACAAATGTGGGTCAGAATAATTGGGGAGAGTGACCCAGTGAGCGGCGGGCCAAGGGGGTAGATCGGAAGGAAGGAGGAGAAAATTTCGCGAATGATTTCGGTCGGTAACGTCAGGACCGGGTACGTGTATGAATCAAGCCGCTTCTTCACTAGCGCTTTGGCGCCTCGGAGCAGCGCAAGGGAGTGCTCTAGATCCTGGATTTGTGCATCGAGTTCCGCGATGTGAGCGCGATCTGCTACGAGCGCACTGAGCATGGGGACTGGGAATCCAATCAACATTAGAGTTCTGGGCAATAGGTTCAATCCGGCCACATACTGGATTTCTTGTTCTGGAGGCTCGAGAATGGAGATCAAACACAGCCACAGCAATGTCAAATCAGTCCGGCCTGGTCGGACTGATGGTTGAAATTACAGCCGTTTGCAATAGTTTGTACCACTTTTACAAATCGCTCGATTTTTCGGATAAGTGTGAGATGGCCCGCTGTAGTATCACGTACCGCCCTCGTGCCAACTCCGGAACAGCTCGCCGAATGATCACATACAGCCCGCTGCGCCAGCGCCTCTGGCAGTGAGCTTCCCCTGCCAAGTCCACCCCCCGCCACGCTTCTACATTCCCGGCGGCCAGATTTTACTGCAGACACCCATATCACTGCTGTCTAGCTGGGACCTCTGTGATCCACCCGCGCGGCCATGTTCTGCGGCAGCTAGATCCACCCGCAGCGCTCACGTTGTGCTTCGGCAGCCAAATCCACCCGCAGCGCTCACCTAGGTCCCTGACCAGCAGATCCACCCGCCGCGCACACAGGTCTCTGGCAGCCAAACCCACCTGCGGCGCTCATAATGTGCTTTGGTCGTCAAATCCACCTGCGGCGTTCACATAGGTCCTTGGCCAGTAGATCTACCCGCCGCTCTCACATGGGTCTCCGGCGGGCAAATCCACCCGCCGCGCTCACATAGCACCTTGGCGGTCATCTCCACCTGTGGCGGTCACATAGCTCCTGGGCGGTTAAATCCACCTGCGGCGCTCACATAGGTTCTTAGCGGTCAAATCCACCTGCTGCGCTCACATAGGTCTTCGGCGGGCATATCCACCTGCCGCGCTCACATAGGCCTTCGGCAGGCATATTCACCCGCAGCGCTCACATAGGTCTTCGGCGGGCATATCCACCTGCCGCGCTCACATAGGCCTTCGGCAGGCATATTCACCTGCAGCGCTCACATAGGTCTTTGGCGGGGATATCCACCTGCCGCGCTCACATAAGCCTTCGGCAGGCATATTCACCTGCAGCGCTCACATAGGTCTTTGGCGGGCATATCCACCTGCCGCGCTCACATAGGCCTTCGGCAGGCATATTCACCTGCAGCGCTCACATAGGTCTTCGGCAGGGATATCCACCTGCCGCGCTCACATAGGCCTTCGGCAGGCATATTCACCCGCAGCGCTCACATAGGTCTTCGGCGGGGATATCCACCTGCCGCGCTCACATGGCCGGTAGATCTATCCGCCACGGACACTGGTTCTGTCCTCGACGTCCCCTGGCAGTCATATCCTACCGCGTCCACAGGGCCTTAACTGCTTACCCAAACTCGCCGTGATCCTTTCACCCTGACCAGTTTATTAATTGCAAAATATTTCAAGGCTTGTGTAATGCCTGTATACGTTGCCGGTTCCATATACATAAGAATACCCTAGAGTATAAAATAGCCCGAGCCTGTGACATGTAACTTACAGACTTTCGAATACGACCTAGGCCACTGTTACCGCATTCACCTGCACTGGAGTTTATATACGCAAGGTGAGGATCCACATTGCAGTGTGACTTGAGGAAAGCTGCCAGCGAACATTTTGTGTGGCCCATGGAGTGAAAATCGTCGATGAGGAATTGGGTGTTGCAGAAAAATGCAGGTTCCCGAGTCATGCAATATGGCCCCAAGGCGCACGCGAAGTCGTAAATTACGCGCTTCGGTGCCTTCTCCCATCGTGTTATATCCGTGTCCGGAAAGAAAAGGAAACGGCCGGAAGGGCCGGAAGGACGGATGGCCGGATGAAGTGTCGGGGGCCGGACGAAGGTCCGGATGTAAAGCGATACCACAAGAGTATAAGGGTACACCAATTAACTTGGCTCCGAAGGTCGGATAGAAAATGGGACAGAGGTCGGACGACGGAGCAATGCGGAGGCAAAGCACGTTAATTATCAACTAAGGTTACATCCGAAGTAAGTACGTATTTATACTAAGTACGGAGATAGTCCGGATGCGTTCGGAGAAGAAGTTAAAGACAATAGGAATAAGCGAAGACAATAAAGACAATAAGGAATACATGTGGGGCATAAGTCATATGGTCGGAGAAGGGGAAACGCTCAGTAATTCTTCATTGCGTAAAAACCCCGAGGGCGTGCGTCAACGACCAAGGTCGGACGCAACAGCGAGTGAGACGGGCGCGAGCCGGAGTTCAGATGACGCGTCCGGAAAGGAGGAGAGTCGGATCCGAGGATCCGGACGGAGGACGGAGGAAGTCCGGACGGAGCCGGATGGTGTAGGAGTTGCATGGTCGTAACAGTATCCCCCTCTTAGGGTTCCTTGCCCCAAGGAACAGGAACCGAAAGGAATACGGACCGGAATGAATGAATGACTGAAAGAATGACGCGATGACGTGTGGGAATGGAAACGGACGTTGCAGCACGTGACGGTGAAAACATTGCCATGGGAACAACAACTTTTTCTCTTCCCTCCACCATGTCGTCTACCTCCAACCGTGACAGCACTCCACCGCCACCCCCGACCGGGGGTAAAGGGAAGAACCGAGAAACGACGCCGGACAGGAACGCCCAAGAGGAGGAGGAACGGAAGGAGGAGGAAGCGCGCAAAAGAGGCGCTGCTGCGGAATTGAGGGAGGCGGAGTTGGCGGCGATGTCGCCCGAAGAAAGGAAAGCGCGGGAGGACGCGGAAGAGCAGAACCGGAGGTACGCAGCCCGTCTCCAGGAGTATGAGCAGGAAATGGCGGCCGAGGAACGAGCGGCGGCGGAAATGCGCACGAAGGCCCGTGACCTTCGTCTCCGTGTCTTGGCTGGCACGGCCACCGACTACGACTTCGCAGATCTCGCGGATATGCTCCGTCGGGCGGAATCGCCGGACGCGAAGGACGTACCGGACGAGCGGATCGGACCGGACGACCTGAGCACGGACCCGGGAGAGCCGGAGACAAGTGGGAAGAGGAAGAGGAAGGCGGACGTCGACCGGAAACCGCGTAAGAAGGCGAAGGAGGAGGATATCGAGTGGTTTTTGGCGGTGGAAGGTAAGTGATGGATTTGCCTGCTTAAAATTCTTTGGATCCCGGGTTAATTGATTAATAGCATGTGAAAATTGCCACAACCACGGGATCGAGTGCGAGGTCGCGCACGACGACAACATCCGCGTGTGCCGTGAATGCCGGCGCAAGAAGATCAAGTGTCTGCTCATGCCGGAGAGTACGGTCCGACGTCCGAAGGTGAAACTGGCGCGCGTGAAGGCCACGAAGGGCAAGTCGTCCACGACCCGAGGACGGACGGAACCGGAGATCCCGATTTCGCGTCGGACCCGGATGGACGACATCCGCGACCTGCTGGAGGAAACCCAGCAGCGCGTTTTTCGTCTCGAAGCCGCGCGGGAGACGGACCGGAAGTTGATGAAGTTGTGGGCGCGGAACGCGTGGAGGGACCGGGGAGAAATCTCCTCTCGCGAATACCTCGAGGAGCTCGACGTCTCGCTCCACGACACACCACCGGCCTCGGCAGTCGACGACATCCGGAAATGGATCCGGAGACAGAAGACCACATCCATCCGCGACTCGGAGGACACGGACGACGATAGAGTGGATGGGAAAGGCGATCCGGAGAGCGAAGACGAGCCGGAGGACGAAGAAATGCCACCGGCGGAGGATCTCGGACGACCCGAGGAACCGGAGCAACCGGACGCACAGGGTGGAACGGAGGCGATGGAGGTGGATGGTCCGATGTACGGACCCGAGCCGGAGCCCACTCGCGCGTCAGCCGAGGTTGGTCCGTTCGTGGAGGTCGCTCCGGGCGAATTTGTCCAACCCGTTCCGCCGGAACCGAAGGTAAAGGAGGAACGAGGCGCGGAGCTTGGTATGTCGGACGCGGAGTACGAGCGCCACATGCTGGAGCTCTCAGCCAGTCGGACGAAGAAGAAGCAAGAAGCGACGGAGAAAGTTGAAGAGGTGAAGAAGAAAGCGACTGCCCTCGCGGAAACCATATGCCAGCTCGAGGTCGAGAAGAACGCGTTATTGGAGAACGCAAATGCGGAGGCGGCCAAGGTGAAGCAGGAAGAGGAGGAGAATCAGATCCCCCTCGTAGCGCTTCCGTTCGGAAGCGAACTCGAGGGTTATCGGCTCATCCGGGACATCAACGGCCAAATCGTCTACGAGATGCTCGATGACGAGGAGCCGGTCGCTAGTGGTTCGGGGACGCAGCCGGAGCCGGAGCAGAAGGAGCCGGAGGAATCGCAGGCCGGGGGAGGGAAAAAATGAACGATTAAAATACGGACGATTGTAAATCAAAAACGGACGTTTGTAGAATAACTTGAGTCCGAAATAAATGTTTTCTTGGTCATGAAGCGCGTAGAGTCGCCGACGAGACGGAGTAAGACCGGAGGGATGTGACCAGAGCCGGAAGCTCAAAGTCGTTCCCATTCGGGTCCGGGCTTGTCCGGATAACGCTCGTGAAACTCTGCCAAGAGCTCCGGAGCGTTCAAGTCGAAGGCCGGAACCCACTGGTACTGTTGTCCGGTCGAAGACCATCCGAGCCATTCGACATAGTACCGGAGCCACTGGGTGCAAGGCCTTGTTTGCGCGGCGCGCAAATCCTGTGCAAATATTGCGCAAATTCAATATTTGCGCAATATCTGCGCAACATTTGCGCGGCGCGCAAATGCATTATTTGCGTGGTGCGCAAAGGTACTTTTTGCGCCGCATTTGCGCAACATTTGCGCCACTGCGCAAACTCAGTATTTGCGCAGGTGCGCAAATATATTACCCAAACAAGCTGAAAGAGGAAATGGATCAGACCAGCTGACCATTGGGATTCTTGCAATCCTAAGGGGATTCACTCCATTTTAGGCCTGTAATCCCTCGGAACCAGCAAATGAATTGAGGCATATACAAGAAAAAGTACGGCTGGCTTTGTGACTGCTGCGCCACTCGTCCAACCGCGACCCGGTTTAGCTTCCGCCAAATGCACGCGAACTTGCGCTCGAGGACCTGCGCATTGAGGATGTGCGTGCTGGCGTGCTCGATGGGCGGCAGCGCGCGCGGCTCCCGCGTGGCTTTGGGGAGAACGTGGAAGTTTTGTGTTGTCTCCAGCGAGCGGGGCTCGCATTTTTGAATCCTAATAGGAAGTTGGCGTGAAAAATGCAAGGTGTCATTGGACAATACAGAGGAATCAGAAAAATACAGAGTTACAAGTGGAGTCAATACAGTGACTACTTTTAATACGAATAAATGAACCCGAATAAAGTGGAGTCTAAGAGGTAGCATGGGGTTTGGCATAAAGCATACGGGGCATATGGGGCATGATGGGGTCATAAACGATGGGCGCTTGGGGCTTGGGGCGTAAGTCGGGGACGAAGACAGAGGTGTTAAACAGAGGCAGCGCCGCGAGCGGCGAGCAGACTGAGAATATCGCGGCGGGCTTTGAGGAGGATATCGAGGACGGCCCCCCCGCCGCCACAACCGACTCCCGCTCCGACAGGATAACGTGCGGCAGCACCTCCACCGCGAACCTCTCCGTCTGCCACCGCTGGATCTTGCGTGAACCTGGGAATCGCATACTGCAGCACATTGTCCAAGTCCATCGTGCACAGCACGAACTGGTACACATTCGCGGCATGGATGTGGGACCCGTCGCGGGGCGTGAGCGAAATCGGCTACGGGACGTCCTGGAACCGCAGCGGCGGCGCCCAGTGCGAAAGCCCACCGTGCTCGTACGCCCGCCACCGCACCGTCGCCGCGGGGTTCACGTTTCGGATCTGCTCGTAGATCTTCTCGTGCAGCGCCTGGTCCTCGCGGCGCGCCTCGGTCTCTTTATTGAGACCATGCCACTTCTGCACGATGAAGCTCGGTGCGGGGGCAGGCGCAGCGAAGGGCACGAGTGCAAGAGGGTCCGAAGTGCCGACGGGGGGCATTTGGGTGGAGAGCAACTGCATGCTCGCGTGGTCGTGCAGGCGCTGTGCATTGAGCCACTGGTGCACGGCGGGGTTGTTGAAGGCGTTGTGCACTGCGCGCCCACCGTGCAAGTGGCCGCGAAGGCGCATCCGCGTAAACTCCATGCGGAGGCAGACGTGGTCCGGGACGAGTGCGTCCGAAGTCCCGGTCGGCTCAAAGAAACTCGGCGGGGTGGGGTTCCCGTTTGCATCCGACGGGTTGGAAGACGGGGCTGATGAGCTGCTTGACCCGGGGGAGGAGTACTGGGAAGATGTGTCCGACAGCCAGGAAGCCCGGCACCTGAATAACACTCGCCCGCCCACCCGCGCTCGCGGCCAGGCGGAACTTGGCCTTGGCCACCGCGGCCTTGAGCTCCTCCGGCTTGATGCTTCCGTTCGTGCCTTTCAGGGCGGCGACGGCGGCCTTGCCCGACGAGCGCACGCCCGCAGCGGTGGGCCCTGGACGAGCAGCCCGACGAGCGCGGCGTCCGAGTACGGGAGGTATACAAATACAACCTGCACAGACGTGCCCTCAGCTGTGAGCGTGGGGGACGCGCTCTTGGCCCATTTGATGGACGGGTTGGGTTCAAGATACGCGGGGAAGGCGGTGAGCTCGGGGGCGGGTACACCGGCAGTGCCGAAGCCGATAAAGATGGTCTGGAGCGCACCGTGGGCCTCGAGGCGAGACTCACCGCCGAAGTACGAGGTGGGGGACGAACGGGGGCGGTGGATTTGGAGACGACGGCGTGCTGGACGAGGGCGGCGAGGGCGGACTGCGAGATGCCGGTTGCGAGGACGGCGAAGTTGCCTGGTGCAAAGGCGGACTGGGCGAACTGGGCGACGTCTGTTGCGGTGACGGGGGTGTGGGGTGCGGCGAAGAGGGACGCGCCGAGGCCGTTGCGGAATGCGAGGGCGTGTGCGGGCTCGGGGGCATGTGTGGCGGGGTCGCGGTGGAGGGCGTTCACCTCGCTCGATGGTGGGCAGGACTAGCTCCTCGTACTGGTGGCGGTGGTACTTTTGTTGACGCGATTACCGACGCGAGCACATTCACAAAGAATTCCCTGTGGTGCGTTAGAATCTACACAAGCTACAAAAAAGTACACGCACTCATCCCCGCGCAGGAACTCGCAGGTGAGGGTGGAGGACAGAAAACCGCTGTACATGTACAGCTCGCTCTCGCGCACTGTCCCGCGGTCTACTGTGCTCTACGCAATGTATTGGTCTCTACTTGAAAGCAAAGTTTTTGAGGGCATGGGCGACACGGTAACGGGGGCCAGCGTTTGCGAGGATGGTGACTGCGACTGTGGGCTGGTTGGAGTCGATTGCAGCGACTTTAAGGCCGCTGACGTCGACTGCAGTCGCGAACGAGCGACGCGCAAGGCGCACAGACGCCCGAGTAGAGGAAAGCATGGAAGTCCCGAAACAAGCCGATGGTGTTTGTTGAAGCGTCTTTTTGCCCGCTTTTAGAACTCAGCTCAAGGAAGCTACTTTATTTT
Organism: Mycena galopus ATCC 62051; assembly: GCA_014925785.1. Classification (NCBI taxonomy): domain Eukaryota; kingdom Fungi; phylum Basidiomycota; class Agaricomycetes; order Agaricales; family Mycenaceae; genus Mycena; species Mycena galopus. Next base: position 183,462 of record WIQG01000242.1, read on the forward strand.
CTTACCGCCATGTTGCGAACGATTAAACCAAAAATGCGCGGTCAAAGCGCGCACTCGACGCGCGGCTTCCCAAGCAAGTCGAGGACCCGCGCACAACCCTCTTCGTGTGCGGCACACACACCGGCCAGATCCTCAACGACCTCAAGCGCGACCTCATGGCCCCAACGCAGTCGCCTTCTCTAAGAAAAACGACATCAGTCCCTTCGACACCGCCTCCACCTCCGCCGCGTCCCTAGAATTCTGGTTCCAAGAACATGAACCGTCTGTGGCATTGGATCTTAGTAACTGGACTCCCCCCATAGTTTCTTCCCTCGATGATCGCAGTCCCGATGTCCGCAAGTGAGCGCAAGCCCTTTTACCTGCTTATCGCGTCCGCCGGCATTGATCACGCGATGCACCAAACTAACCCGCTTCACGCAATAGCGCGGTACCTCTAATACAGGCGGCCCGTCCCGCTGCTGCAGCTGCACCAACTGCGCCGACAAAAGCTGCTCCGGCACCAATATCTGGCGCACCAACTTCGGACAGTCCGCCTCCAGAATCGCCCGTAACCTCCACTGCCCCCGGCAGCAAACTTGTTGGTGTGCGCCGGAAGTTACCACAGGGCAGCAGCCGCCCAGATTCTCGCGCTGAAACGTGAGAAGGTCTGGACTCTTCTTGTTGGTCCACTGTCTCCCAACGACAAAACCCAACTAGAAGAGCGGTTACGTCGCGTCCCTGGCCCCAGCAATGGAGAGACACCCGCGCCGCCGGCCCAAGTTAGTCGTCTAGCTGCGGGTATTCCCCGACCAGGTTCGCCCGTCACAACCTCCAGGAATGGAGGCATTCCTCGCCCCGCCAGTCCCGCTAGTATGAAGCCCCTTCGTTCAGCATCCCCTGTTCCTGTTCCCTTGAATCTCCCCCGAGCGGGTTCCCCTGTCCGGACAGCACGCATACCCATACCAAACAGCGCCGTCCCCTCATCCCCTACCACACTCGTAGAACCTTTCAATGCATCTGCACCAATTTACTCGACATACCGCTGCGAGCGAGACGACGGGGAGATCGGATCGACATCGACATTTCCAGACAAATATGTATAGGGTGCCAGCCCAAGTACGTCCGTCTCCTCGCACCTCAGAACTCCTCTAACCGCGCGTCCTTTGGCCGGGTGAGTCGTATTCCACACACTACTCGACGTTCACATCCTCATCCTTTACCAGGCCGCATAGCATCGTCTATTCACCCACACTCACATCCTCATCTCCATCCAAGTACGTCGTGGTTTCCTAGAGTCGAACGCGCGTACTTATTTATACCTTTTCAGCCTATCAACCCGACACTCAGACAACTGGGGAAGATGGACTCGAAGTCGACGCTGTGCATTCCTATGGCGAGTTCCACGGTGCGCGTCGCACGGCCTGGGGGTACATCTCACGTACGTCATGTTTTTCTGAGATAAGTAAGCACCTTCACTGAGGAATTTTATTTTCAATGCGATCTCGACGCTGGGGGAAATCGAAGGAAAGGTGGCTCGATGGAATGATGAAGCGCGTCCTTGCACGGGAGTATATCGGCGCTGCCAGCGGTGGGTGCGATGCGGCGTGCGGTACGTGTTCTAGCGTTGGGGAGCAAGTTCTTGGTACATCTTGTCGTACTTAATCAAAATAAATGAATTTTGGAATTGAAATGAACAAAGTAGGATCAAGAACTGACAAATATGCAGCGGGCAGAACCCAACCGACTGGAGCAGTTCTGAGCAGACTGCGGCATATAGCGGCACATGTCAGCAGATACGACGTCTGCTCCCATCTGCTATACAGCCAAATTTCTGCTCAGATCTGCCGTCATTCTGCCCAGCAGATGTGAGCAGCCCTGGGCAGACGGGATTCTCACTGGCGCGTAGTGGCGGTGCTATTCTATTTCCACAAAAGGAAACCTGCATTGGCCCGGGCGGCCCGGCAACCAATCTCGATAGGCTTCAGGCTTCTGGCAACGCACATTTTATGCACGCGCTCAGGCTCATGACCACCCGATGAGGACCAATTTTTCAAATCTCGTACCTCATTGCGACACGGGCAAGCGCCGCTGGACAACAACTTGAAGATGTTGAAATAGAGCGGTGACTCGCAGTGGAGGAGTCCAGTGCAACTATCGCGTGATTCGCTTGACTTCATGTCAGATTCCCGCCAACAATTGGACAAACTGTCCGTGCCCTCACCTTGGTAGCAGGTACACGGTCCACGCCGAGTACATGCTGCTTGAGCATTGCATGCTGCTGCTGCCTGCGTGTACTTCCTTTGCTGCTTACCACTGTGTCCCCGGTGCAAACGTATCATGCTACCATTCCCAGTGAAAGCCGGTCTCTTCTCGATGCTGTGTCTGCCATTCTTCTACCTCAGTGAGTGCTTAGGTTTGCACAAGCAAAAAGTAGCATAATACTAACAGGATTCACAGTTTGCTGCCGCCGGCAGCCAAGTGTCAATACCTACCTAAGCCATCCCCGCTGACGTTCTGGCCCAGAGAGCGCCGGCGTCGCCGTTGACTTCGTCGACTCAGGGCGACCTCTTACCTCAGAACAAAATGAGTATAATCCTGTCATTTCTGGGCCGAATTTGTTGAAATCAACGACGCACCTCATCTGCAGCACTATCCACGCTTTGGATTCCCCACGATATTAAAGAGGTGTTTCCATCTCATCATTTCGGTTTTCCGCGCGCAGCCGACTACAACATCCCAACGCCGCATCAAAATGGTCCAGGAATTCGACAACGGTGCGCAGAACCGTGTCGGAGGAAAGTGAATCCTCCGAGGATGAGGAATCGCTACCATTGCCATCGTCTGATTCAACGACCGTATGCAAAAGAATCTCCAGAGAATGGGCAAAGAATACGAGGTTTTGGTAGTGTGAAGCGAATACGACGGCTTCATTCACTTGCCAGGCTCGGAGATGGAATAACAGAATGTGGGTGAGGAAGAGATGAGACTCCGTGAGCAATCCAAAAAACACGAACACTTGTAGTGTGGCGGAAAATTACAAAGGGCAGGTTCGATCGAGTCGCAACTTCATGCTCTGCGCCGATTATTATCCCTTTATCCATTAAGACAGCTGGATGAGATCGACATGAGCATTTACGAACACAGTGTATTGATAATGCTCACATAGTGGATAGAAATTGAGAGGAATATTCACGCTCTCCTTCAGTGTCCTGAGGCTCATCGTCCGATCGCGGAGCTTCAATCGCGAGTGCGTTGAGCCAGACTCGAATACCCTGGCCATCGTACGCCCAAAGAGAGTTCTCCAACGCATTGATGCCGCGAAGATGAATCCAGCAAAACTCGATCCGGTCGGCAAAAATTTGCATGTTGTATTTGACTTCTCGATCGCCTGACTGCGAATCATAAGTGCATGTTCGTATTCACCGAATGGATTTTCACCTTCCGGGGCCACAGAAGAATGAGCTGGCCACCATCAACACGGTCGCGACAGCGAGGTCGTCAACAGGATCCCCGAGTTCTGCAGGACAAGGAATAAATATATCAAGCGCGAAAGGGATGGATGACTTGCATTTTTGCGAGCTCAGTATCATCCAACTGAGCATCCTCCCAGCACTTGGCGCTGCAATAATCCCTGTGAAAGTGATGCTCCCACAGAGATGCAACTTGATAGTATCCGATGTCGGGACAATCAAGTAATGGTACAGCGTATTGTCAGCCGTGTACACGAGCAGCGAGTTATCCACCAGGGATAAAATCACCACGGGGCACGAGATGATTTCGCGGTGGAGGACGTTCTGGTTGCTCAGCTCCATGTCGCGGGAGTACAGCCTGATCTGTTTTCGTTCGTCAACCATCGGGATACGTATAAGGAGGGCGAAGAGCGAACCTGGTAAGATTTGGATACCTCAACGGCAGTGATGAGTACGTGATGGAACCACACCATCCCGCTCTTGACTACGAAGGCCTGCTCCTGTCGTCCGCAAAAAGCTTCCACCGGCCCGACGTCGAGCTGTAATGTATCAACCCACGGCGACCGGCAATCGCAATGAGCCGCCCGTCGCTGCTGAGCAAAGAGTACCGGATCGGCCAATTCGTGGCCAAATACGTTTGGGGGATCTAAAGATAAGCCAAGAAACTGAAGAAAGAGCGGGCCGACCTTGATGTGCTGCCATACATCCGATTCAGGATTTATGACGTTCATGTCCGGTTGATCTGCCCCACGGTAGACCAGGGCCCGGACGTCCATCTGGAGGAACGCATAACGTGCGTTATCCGGAGCTACTAGGCTGGCCCGTGGAGGTACTCTTAAGAGAGTGCAGGTGTTGCCCTTGAGGAATTAGCTAAAGGGGGACTGGATATTTACATTGGACAACCGTACCCCAAGGAACACAGTGCATGGCTGTTTAACCAAAGCGGGTGCAAACTCTTGCTGAATGCTAGGTACTGACGAGACTTCAATAATCTGACGCCCACGCAATAATAGTCCTAATTGATTCTTCCGTCAAGGTCGAGTTTCGCCTCGCTCTTGTGTAGCCTCCAGAACTACGACGAAATAAATACCCCAGAATAATTCCCCTAAAACTTTCCCCACACCTTCCCCAGCGCCAACTGCCTCGTAACAAGCATCAGAACGATCGCCGCCATAATCATGCTCCCTGCATAACACGCTACGGCCCTATACCCTCCCGCGTTCGTACTAATCACGCCAGAAATCGGTGGCCCCGCCATCGCCCCAATGGCCGTGAGCGTCATCGCCATCCCAGAGCGCTGTCCCACGTCCGCGATGTCCCCGAGGCGGTAGATGGGCAGCGAGAACGACGAAATGTACGCCCCGGAAGAAAACCTGCGAAGGAGAGGTAAATACAACGAAGGCGTATAGATATAGCTGGGAGCTTACCCATACACAATGGCTATTGCCACGAAGGACCCTTTTGAACGCGCGAGGGGCCGAAGATAAATCATAATGGCCGCGATGGCGGTCATTGGTGCAACGACATTTATAGCGCCTGAAAGATTTTAGTTAGAATCTAGTGAATGAAAAACACAGAGGAGAAACCTACCAAGTTTATCTACCGTGAACCCAGCGGTCATGCGTCCAAAGAGAGATGCCCCGTTCGCCACCGAGATCAGATAGAACGAAAAGTCGGGCGGAACGCCCACGTCGGTGGCTCTGACGTCCATGTAAGTTAGGACTGTGTAGGAAGTTAGCGTCAAATATAAGTGGACATGACGAACAACCGTACCTGTATATAGCCCAAGGAAAGCGACGACTCCACTGATACAGTATATCGTATAAGCTGGATTTTTGAACGCCGCAAGATTCAAGAATCCCCGGGGACATGCTTTGGAGGCAGACGCCGCCTCACCGTCAGATTCGTGCACCCGAGGCTGCACAGGAGGATGAAGTGATGATATTTTCCTGCCTATTGCGCTTTGTGACTGAAAACGAAGACGACCACGATCTCGAGAGCTCTTTGTTTTCCACCATGTTCACGATCATCGGCGACGACAAGGATGACTAATTCGACAACTTGCACACGCTTTACGACAATTCCTGCTGCCTTGAGTTCATTGACTTGGTGCTCGTGCCTTTTGTTGCCACCTTTCTGATTGCGCAAGATCGCCCGGCACATAGTTTCCAAGACGCGATTTTCGAAAAGGGGAGTAGCGCCGAGTACGGCGAGCTCGTGAATCCCGAAGACGACGCGGACGAGAAGGCGTACCAGGTTCATGAGGAAAACATGAGGGCTGTACGCCGCGTCGAGCAAGCGCGCCAAACTCCGCTGTTCTCTCTGTCGGCAACCGAGTTGACGGCTCCTCCGCGTCATCGAAAGAAGTTGGAGCAAAATAAGGAACAGGCGTCTCTCAAGGTGGGTTCCTCCTGCCGCAGACTTGTTCCGGCTAACGAGATTTAGATACGACGACCCGCGCAAAAGACATTGGACTGTGGAGGAGGAAATAACCTTGAGTGACTATGAGGCGGTGAGTGGGTCCATTCGAGCCTCGAGTTTGTTCTTAATTCCAATAGCCCCAGCCCAAACCGAAAATGGAGCTGAAGGTCAAGATCAAGCCAGAGAAGAAGGACAAAGGGAAGGAGAAGGCATCCAAGAAGGTGCGTGAATTAACTATCAATTTGACACTTCCCGGCTCATGGCGACGGGCCATTCGACCATCAAGACGACCTATTAGTATTCGACTATCAAGGCAAGATCTCGCGCCAAGGTCGAGGAGGATGACGACGACTCACGAGCAGTTACGCAGTTTCGGACTATGGCCGCCCCGTGTAATCGAGCTGTATTTCTAGCTGATTGTGCTGTTGTAATTGCCCTGAATTGTATTTCTTGAGACCTTGGGTCATTGTCAAGCTTCGGCCGATTCAAAAGATAATTGTATAAATGCGTAGAGGCCAGAAGAAGCTTCGAAAAGTGCGATCCAAACGTTAACATTTGGAGCGTGACAGTCACTGTGTGACATGACGCGTCTTTCCTTTTCATCACCATCTTCTCTTCTTCCTGGAGTTCTCCCGTCCATTCTGGCCTCTCGGTTGCACCTCTGGCCACTATGGCGAGTGTCCACCACGAAAACGCCCACGCTATCCCCCACCAAGACGCCCGCACGGCCACCGTCACCCGTCAAACCATCCTCGCACAAAAGTCTCTTTCGCGCGCCGCCATCCCCCACAAAGACGCCTGCGCAGCCACCGTCGCCCGTCAAACCATCCTCGCCCAAAATTCTCTTCGGCACCGCATCCTACTGCGCAGACATCCCGTGGATTCCAACAACAACGCAAGTCGCTGCCGAGCTCTGAGGCGAGTTTTTTTTTCTCGTTTCTTTTTCTTCTGGGCGGATCAAGAGGAGGAGGCTGATGCGTACGATCTAGCTCGACGAGTGAGAAGACACAGAAGCAAACGATGGGGTGACCCCGATGGAAGTTGATTCAGAGGGGTACATGCAGGATTTGACTGCGTACCGCGTTCCTCAAGCCCCCGTCTCCAATGCCAGCCCCCATCGCTCTGCCGACGCCCCCAAAGAGAAGGCAGGAAACACACCGCCCCCGACCAGGGCCGCACGTTCGCTTGCTGCGTTTATGACCCCGCAGGCGCCGCGCACGGGCTTCGGTGGCGTCAGCAATGCCGCTGTAGCGGGTGGTGGAGGGGGAGGCGCACCGGTTCCGCGATTTGCTCGCGACAAACGCGCATGCGCACACGCCGGGCGCGGGGGTGCGTGCTGCAACGAATACGAGCACTGCGATGGCAAATCCCTGCAACGGCGGCACGCCCCCGCCCAGACCCCCGCTGTCGGATGCGGAGCAGCGCGCGATTTCGGAGCGTAGGCGGAGTGCGCTCAGTGCGCCGGATGATTTCTTCAAGAGGGCGATATCCGGGATGTCGCCTGCGAAGAAGGGCACGCGGAGCGATTTGCAGCGCGTGAATAGGATGCGGGTGCGGGAGAGGCGAGTGAAGATGCGGAGGCGCTTAGGGGGCGGCAGAAAGAGCGGGAGAGGGAGGAGGATCCGCGGCGGATGCTGGAGAATCTTTGCGCGAGACGGTGGAGGGGCTGAAGAGAAGGCGGGAGAGCGTGCTGGCGGATGCGGGGAGAAATGTACTTCTGACTGAGACCGACGCAGACGAGGGGAGGGTGGAATTCCAGCGCCCGACGTTTGCGGCGAAGGAGAGCGAGGTGGAACAAGAAACAGAAAAGGAGAAAGAGAAACCCCGTGCCAGCATGCTCAGAGGGCGGGCGAAGGAGGTTGGTCTTTTTTTCTCTTGAGTGAGTTGAAAGATTTATTGAATATGTGACTAGGAGTCGACAAGCCAGAGCCGGAGTCAGCCTGTGGAGAGCGAGCCTGAGGTATGTATTGTTCTTTTCGTGGTATATGTATAGAGTTGACGTGACGCGGATGCATAGACGAAGAGCAAGACCATGGCTCGTGCCCAACGCAAAAGAAAAGAGCCGCAGGAGGGTACGGAGGTCGACGCCACGGTCTGCACGTCGCACACGCAAAACTACGTCCACGCCGGCGCTGGAGGCGAGCAACGAAGATACGGCGATGGAACCCGCACTGGTAATAACCAAGCCCGCGCGCCGCGGCCGTAAGCCCACCGCAGAGGAGAGCGACAAGGAGCTCACCCTTGCCGTTCCTGCCGCGCCGCGCCGTAAGCGCACTGCTACACCTACGCCCGCCTCAGCGGCTGAGGAAGAGCAAGCCCCGAGCGAGACGACGGCCGATCCCGACCCCCTCCCCGTCAAACCTGCGCGCCGCACACGCAAGACTACTGCTGAGCCTGAGAGCGAAGCCAAGCCGCCCAACATTCCCTCTGCACCGACAAAGCCCCGTCGCACGTGCAAGGCCACTGCAGAGCCCGAAAGCGAGGCCGAGCCCGTCCCTGTCGTTCCCGCTCAGCGCACTGCACGCAAGCCCCCGTCCACCGACACTCTCGCTCCCACTCCTGCAGCAAACCCTGCCACTGAGCCTGCGAAGCGCCACGGCCGCACCGCGGCAAAAACGGCCCCTGTGAGCACTCCTGAGCGCAAGACAACGCGTGGGCGGTCGCGTGCGTTGGAACTGAGGTTGAGGAAGATGATGCGGACCCCTCAATTCCATCGCCAACGCCCCGGAAGTGGAGATTGTGGCTGTCGTTTCGCCAAAGAGGCGCGCGCGCAGTGTGAAGCCGAAGCCTGTCAAGGAGGAAGAGGCCGAGCCAGTGCTAGAGGGGAGAGGTCAAAGAAGACTGTGACTGGCGTTGCGATTCCTGCGTGCCGAAGCCGCGTGCGACCCGAAAGGGTGCGGTGCCTGCATTGGCGGTGGCAGTGGAGCCAGGAGAGAAGGAGAACGCACCGGGGGAAGAAAACAAAGAACCAGCAGCGAAGGTGCGCGTCTCGAGGACCCGAAAAGTGAAGGAGGAGGTGGTCGAGGCGGATGCGGCACCGAGGAGAACGAGGACGCGCACAAGGACGTGAGCGCAAAAGCCTGGAGAAGATATTTGGGAAGCTAGATACCATTACACGAATTTGCTCCCCTTTTCATTTACAATCAAAGAACAACCTCTAATAAGTGATTTTCGTACTCTATGTACTCATAGAGGCGACTCCACAAACATGTTCGTGCAACATATCCAAGACCATTATAGCTTGGTGGTTTTGCTGAACATTCCGTTACTGGCTCTTGCAAACACGCCTGAAACAAGGCAGGTACGACCCAACAGTTGTATGAAGACACTATTCCTTTTCCAAGTTTTTACTTGGAGTCACACTGCGAATCCCAGAAGTTAGGATTGCAATCCCCAAGGTCAGCTGGACAGATTTATTTCCTTTCTTGGTTTGTTTGGTCAATATATTTGCGCAGCTGCGCAAATAGCGAATTTGCGGAGGTGCGCAAATGCTGCGCAAATAAAATGTTTGCGCGGTACGCAAATATTGCGCACATAGAACATTTGCGCAGCACGCAAAAGTTGCGCAGATATTGCGCAAATATTAAATTTACGCATCATTTGCGCGCGATTTGCGCGGCGCGCAAACAAGGCCTTGCACCCAGTGAGCGGACAACGACGGTAACGTCGGTCGATCTTGGAGTCGAGTATTGTTGATAGTTCGAAATGTTCGTCTCCGTCGATAATCTCGACCGGTCCGGGTGGAACTTGTTCGCGTCCGGGGAATGGATTCGGAAAGTGTGGTTCTAGCGCTGAGATGTGAAAAACGGGGTGAATGCGCGAAAGGGCTTTAGGAAGACGGATTCGATAAGACGCGCCGGAGGTTTTCTCGATGACTTCGTATGGTCCGAAGTGCGTCTCGGAGAACTTCTCCGTTGGCCGGGTGGTTGCAATGAACTCGGTCGACACAAAGACATGATCTCCGACCTCAAGGATCGGGTCCGGAAGACGCTTTTTGTCAGCAACTTCCTTGTAACGCTCCGTAGCAATTGTAAGTTGCGCACGGAGGTATTCGTGGACGGATTGGAGGTCATAGACGTAGTCCCGGGCTTTGTCAACATCCTTGCCCTAGATCGTAGTCTCGTGGAAAGTGAGTGCCGGATGATAACCCTTGTTAGCGAAGAACGGAGATACGCCGGTCGATGCGTTCGGAGCGTTGTTGAGCGCGAATTCTCCAGAAGGAAGGAGCTCGGCCCAGTCGTCCTGTTGATACGCACAATACATCCGGACGTATTGTTCGAGGGTTTGGTTCATGCGTTCCGTCTGTCCGTCGGCCTCCGGATGGTGGCCGGACGTAAAGTGCATCGTCATATTGAGTAGTTCGCCCAATGCGCGGAAGAAAGCGGAGACGAATTCCGTGCCACGGTCAGAAGTGACATGGGCCGGGACTCCGTGTTTGGAAAAGACGTGAATAAGGAAATGCCGGGCGAGTTGCACGGAGGTGATATGGAAATCGCAGGGGAAAAGGATAACCTGCTTGGATGCACGATCAACGATGACACAAATGCAGTTAAACTCGCCGGAGAAGGGAAGATTTTCGATAAAGTCGATGGAAATGGAATGCCAAGGACGGAGGGGAACTGGAAGTGGACGGAGAAGACCGTACGGCTTGTGCCGAGGGGCCTTGTTGCGCTTGCAGTGAGTGCAGGATTTGCAGTAGTCTCGAACGAAGTTCCGCATCTCCGGCCAGGCATAGTCGCGCCGGACAAGGGCCAGCGTACAATTCTGTCCGAAATGGCCGGAGAGTATGTGATCATGCTTGTTTTGTAAAACACGTACACGGAGAATGTCCGGAGAGTTGCCGGAAACCTGCGGGACATAGATCCGGTTGTTGAGAAGTAAAAGTCCGGTCGGATCTGTGGTCCGGCGCGAGCCGGAAGCATCGGACGCCGCGGATGCGAGTCCGGAAGTAGCGGCTGGGTCGTCCGGATAGTGGGAAATGATGTCGCGGTGAAGCTGATCAACATCCATGACGACGGAGGCTCGGAGACAAACGTCTTCAAGGTAAGTAGCGTTAAGCGATGCGGATAATTGATCGGACGTGAAAATGGGCCGGAAGTTCTGAGGATTGATTTGGCTGAAGGCCGTATCCCCCTCTTTCGGATAGACGTCCCATCGTCTAGTCAAAGCATCGGGTTTACCTCCGAGTTTGCCCGGTCGGAACCGGATCACCATATTGAAATGGCAAAGGTATTCGGACCAACGTACTTGCCGACGGGTAAGGGTCTTCGTCGTTGCAAAGTATTCGAGGTTCTTGTGGTCCGTGACAACGTCGACAACTAAAGGAGCCCCCTCGAGATAATGACGCCAATGAGTAAAGCAATCAAAAATAGCCAGGAGTTCCTTATCATGAGTGTCGTAGTTGAGCTCCGGAGCCGTAAGTGTCCGGCTCTGGAAGGCGACAGGGTGAAGTTCCCCGTCATCTCCGGTGATGGAGAGGATGCCCGCGATAGCGTAATCGGATGCGTCCGTTTCGACCGTGATCTGACGGCCGGGAATCCAATGGTGGAGGACCGGAGCATCCGTAAACGCGCGCTTGAGAGTGTTGAAAGCCGTTTGGCAAGCGACCGACCAGTCCCACTTGATAGCGGTACGGGTAAGCCGGGTGAGTGGAACGGTAATGCCGGAATAGCCGTAGATGAAACGACGGTAGAAGTTACAAAAACCGAGGAAGGACTGAACGTCCTTAACTTTCCGAGGGACGGGCCAATCCGTGATGGCAGAGATCTTGTCTGGAGCCATCCGGAAACCGTCCGGAGAAAGAACATAGCCTAGATATTCACAAGTAGTAACACCGAACTCGCATTTGGGAAGTTTGCAATACAAACCGGCTTCCCGGAGGCGCCGGAGCACCTCCCGGACGTGAGCGGTATGGTCGGACGGATCGTCGGAGTACACCAAGATGTCATCGAGGTATACCACGACATAGACGTCCAACAGATCCGCGAACAACGTATTGAGGAAACACTGAAAGGCGGCCGGAGCATTGGACAAACCTTCCGGAACAACCCGGAAGTTGTAGGAGCCGTAGCGTGAGCGAAATGCGGTTTTGTACTCGTCGCCCGGCGCGACCGGGAGTAAATGGTAGGCATGCCGGAGGTCGAGCTTGGTATAGATACGTGCCTTTCCTGGTGCATCGAGGAGATCCGAGATCAGAGGAAGCGGATAACGATCCTTCTTCGTGATACGGTTCAATCCACGGTAGTCGACGCAAAGCCGGAGACTTCCGTCCTTCTTCTTAGCGAAGAGGATAGGAGCGCCATGGGAGGAACGAGACGGATAGATGAAGTCCGCCTTCAAGTTCTGATCGAGGAACTCCCGGAGCGCCAAAAGTTCGGCCGGAGAAAGGGAATATATGGGACCGACCGGAGGTTCCGCGTCATCGACGGTCTCGATCTTCAGATCGAACTCGCGATGGGGCGGAAGGTTATATGCCTCCGATTCCGAAAAGACATCGGCGAAGTTGTGGTATTCGGCCGGAATGCCGGACAAGTTAGTGAAGTCCGGCTCGGCCGAGGATTTAAAACCTAAACTCTCGTCGGTCGGCGTAGCACGCAGAGTATACTGGATGGTGCTTTTATCGCGAATGATAGCGCGGAAAGCAGCAGCGTTGACCATAGACACAAGCGGGGCAGTAGTGAACGGACGAGGCGCGGGGGCCTCGGGTGGCGCCGGAAACGGTGCCGGAGGAATCTCCATAGAAGGAGCAGGTCCGGGCGAAGACGTCAGCGGTATAGACGGAATGAGAGCTGGGGTTGCCGGATGCTCCGTATCCTCCGTAACCGGAGGGACCGCAACAAAGGCCGGAGTAATCTCCGGGTGTGTCGACACGGTAGACTCGTCGTAAACAGGGCTGAACTTTAGTGAGGCGTTGCGCCAGTCAATCAACGGATTGTAGCGGCGTAGCCAATTTAGTCCAAGAACCAAGTCGCAGGCAGAGTCCAGACGGGTGACGTAAAATTCCATAGAATGGACATCGCCGGAAGGAAACCGGGGCAATAATTGTAGTTGCCGGTTTATGATAGATGAGGAGCCGTCGAGATACCGGAGCTTAACCGGAGGGACCGCGTACGGAGAATACCCATTAGATTCACAAACTCGAGTAGACACAAAACAGTGCGAAGAGCCGGAGTCGATGAGCGCCTGTAAGCGGGAGTTGAATCCCGCGGCAACTCGTTGTACAAAAGACGGACGCAGGGTTAGGCCCGCGTCCGGAGTAGGAAACCCGGACAGAATGCCGGAAGGAGAGATAAAGTCCGCGGAGAGTAAAGATATATCAAGATCGACGTAAAAGGCATTAGGAGAGAGAGTGGACGCGTTGAGAGTAACCTCCGGAAGCACCGCGGAGTCAACACGGCTTGGACCAGGTGCGGAGGGTTCCGAGCCGCTGTCTAATTTTTTGACTCGGGGGTAGAAGAGGCATCAGCGGCAGGCGCAGGCGGATTAGAAACATTTCCAGCCTTGCCTTGAGCATTGCCCGGACGCTTCCGGCAGTCGGCCGTCTTGTGGCCTTGACCACCGCAGAACATGCAGAGGTTGTTCTTTATGCGCCGCTCGCGCTCCTCGGGTTTGAGTTTACCGGAGGAGTCGAGCTTGGCCGCGTACGGTTTCGGGGTCTTTGATGACCCGGAGGCCTGACCCGCGTTGCCGGACGTAGCCGGAGGAGTAGTCGACGGAGGATTGGTCTTGGCCGGAGGATTTGAATTACCTCGGCCCTTGCCCTTTCCCTTGGACTTCCCACCACGACCACCACCACCTGTCCTCCGGCCGGAGGAGAGCCGGAGGCATCTCCGGACGTTGCCGGAGGGTGGCGGATTGTTGGCGCGCTCCGCAGCTTTCTCGGCCTGTCGACGATGGTAGCGCTGGTCGATCTGCGAGGCGTAAGCCTTGAGTCCGACAAGAGAAGCCGGAATCTGGTTTTGCGCGATGGTGTCCTTGATGCGACTGGGGAGGCCCCTGTAGTATGCCCGGAAGAGGGCAGCCTCGTTGTATCCCGTCATAACCGCGTGAGTGTCGAACTCGAGCTGGTAAGTAGCCAGCCGGTCACCCGGCTTCATCGACAGCGTCTCCAGAGAGATCCGGGCGTCCCCGAAGGGGTCGTGCGGACCGAAGTTAGTCGCGAGCTCCTGTACAAATAGTCCCCAGTTTGCATCCCAATGCGGAATGGGCGCGGTACCGCTCGCATAGATGTTGGGCATAAACCACTGCTGAGCGGTGCCCCGAAGATACGACCGGACGTAGAAGATCTTATCTTCGTCGCCCGGGAAGTCTTGTGGGCGTTCCGCGATGTGCAGATAAATCTGCAACATGAAAGTGGCGAATTTCGTCGGGTCCGAACCATCGAATGTGTCCGGAGCCTTGGAAGCGGTACGAGTGGAGCGAGGAGGAGCGACAGAGTTCTGTGCGAGGAGAGCCATAGCCTGTGCCATTTGTTGCACGGCGAAATCGAGCTGCGGGTTGTTCGGAGCGGGAATGTGAATTGTCGGACCCGGAGGTCCGGGGGGACCGGGAGGACCTGGAGGACCTGGAGGCAGCGCCGGACCAAATGGTCCGCCACCACCACCGCCGCCACCTCCACCGCCACCAGGTCCTGGATTAGGCGCGGGCGCGCCGGAACCCGATGGTTGAACCGGAGGGTTTGGAATCGGGGGAGGATTTCCGCCCGGGGGCGGACCTCCACTTCCTCCACCTCCGCCGCCTCCACCGCTACCGCCGCCAGGAGAGCCAGAAGGTCCAGGAGGACCGGAAGGGCCCGCAGGCGGGGGCGGAGTAGAGCCGGAAGGAAGATTGGTGGGTGGTTGAGCAGTAGGGTCAGGAGTTTGTCCTCCACTGGCTTTACCTTTACCCTTGTCGACCGGAGCCGGAGTAGCTGGCAGAGCAGTATGCGGTTGCGAGCCGATCATAGTAGGCGATGGCGGGACAAACATTGTTTGCCCGGAATAGATCGGAGGAATCGGAGCGATCGGTTCGGTCGTCTCCAATGGGTCGCCCTCTTCCGGTACCTCCACAATGGTAGCAGTGTGGACCGGATGATGAAACATACGACGATCTGGGGTAGGAGAAGATATGCCAGTACCGGAGCCACGTTCGTACTCATTGAAATCCATCACCTCGGGGTAAACCGATCCGGGGTATTGTGAACCGACTGGAGATTGGCTGAACTGCCGGAAAGCAGCTCCACGGTTTTCTGGGTCGAGAAGCGGTCTTGACCACATGGCCGGAGCATGCGGCCGAAGAGCACGCGCATCCGGTTGAAAATGCGGTTGGGACCGTTGAACCCGAGGGTCAATAGGTGGTGAGAGCATGGGTGGCTGAAAACCAGACGTAGTTTCTACGGGCTGCTGGCCCGGAGCCTGAATCGGAACGATGGCGCTGAACTGGCGCGATCGACGACGATCTTAGCCTACATCCGGAGTGGGAACGAGGTGAGCGTAAGACATGGGAAGAAGCCAAATTAATTTGAGTTGATAATACTGTTATATCCGTGTCCGGAAAGAAAAGGAAACGGCCGGAAGGACGGACGGCCGGAAGGGCCGGAAGGACGGATGGCCGGATGAAGTGTCGGGGGCCGGACGAAGGTCCGGATGTAAAGCGATACCACAAGAGTATAAGGGTACACCAATTAACTTGGCTCCGAAGGTCGGATAGAAAATGGGACAGAGGTCGGACGACGGAGCAATGCGGAGGCAAAGCACGTTAATTATCAACTAAGGTTACATCCGAAGTAAGTACGTATTTATACTAAGTACGGAGACAGTCCGGATGCGTTCGGAGAAGAAGTTAAAGACAATAGGAATAAGCGAAGACAATAAAGACAATAAGGAATACATGTGGGGCATAAGTCATATGGTCGGAGAAGGGGAAACGCTCAGTAATTCTTCATTGCGTAAAAACCCCGAGGGCGTGCGTCAATGACCAAGGTCGGACGCAACAGCGAGTGAGACGGGCGCGAGCCGGAGTTCAGATGACGCGTCCGGAAAGGAGGAGAGTCGGATCCGAGGATCCGGACGGAGGACGGAGGAAGTCCGGACGGAGCCGGATGGTGTAGGAGTTGCATGGTCGTAACACATCGAGTGATCAGAGCAGAAAACACATCATTCCGTCCTTCACCTCTCGGGATGCAGTGGAACCCATAGCAGACGCTATGGGTGCACCATACACACATGATTCCTCCCGTCAAGCGTCGCTCTCCGTACTGTGAGTAAAACTTCGAGCATTTCGCTCCCCGTTTTCCCCCGACATCATTAGTGACATTGTGCTTCAATTTCGGATACCGGGGGCGCTCTCTGATCTTCGGCAACCCATAGCAGCAGCCTGTCTAGCGTTAAAATACGTGTCAGCCGCCTATTCGGTATGCCTTCTCAAACAAATCGTACCTGCTCCCACGGTTTTTCTACGCCACTGTCCGGCATTTTCGGAGGCTGAGGCCCTTTAACCAGCAAATCGAGAACCGCTCTCCCGTGGTGCAGAATCCATCGGCACACACCCACTGTAATGTCAGGGAAAGTACTCCCCAAATCCTTCTCGTGACTCAAAAGCTCATGCACAGCAGGAATTTCCACCAGCATGGACACATTTCGAGCCGTTGGTGTCGTCACAAAAGCGTCCAACGCATCCAGTGCAGGTCTTGTGGTCATCTGAAGCACCGACTCCTCTGCGCTAATCTAATCTCTCTCTCTTATCAATGTCCGTCCAATCTCGAAAGGGACTTGACTGACCTGAATGAAAAAACGCCGATAGACGTCTGGAGCGATTTTGTTTGACGCCACTGCCCCCTCTCCAAACTTCGCGTCAAATAAACTCCCCAATGCTACGCAGACTTTATTCAGTCCCTCCAACGCAATTGGGATAGCATTCAGCCGCTCCAGCATTTCCGCCCGGGCTTTGGCTGCCGCTCGTTCAGACCGGGACCCTCTCTGCGTTGCCGGACCATCCTCCGTCTCGTCATCTTCATCGTCTTCTTCATCTTCCCCCTCGTCGTCTGCTTCTGGCTGGACCCCACAAGGTATTCCCTTCTTCAGCGCTTCCACCGTCAGTGGTGTCCTGGTTATAACACGCCGGACGAGCCGCCTGACCTTTCGATCAGCAAGAAGCTGTTGGTTCGAGATGTAGCGCGTAGTGGTTCGCTCAACAGACTCAGGCTGCATGGTGGTGGGGGGCTCCAACGTGGGCAGTAAGTGTTTGCGGTTGAACGCCAGGGTAACACCATCCCAAATCGTATTTTCGGGGGACGGCCCACACCGCGGACACATCATGCTTCCATCCAGATACTGCAGCTTGACATATGCAAACCACACGCCTCGAAAAACCTCGGCAGTTACGAACGGAACAGCCCCGCTGTGGACTTTGTAGCGCCGAGCGACCACTGAGACCCAGGCTGAGAACGGGGTCTCTGATGATGTATACGCCAATGTGTATTCGTCCAGTAGATCGTGCGAGAACAACCTTCAATTGTTATAATTGAATATACCGTGTTCCCGGCCGTCAGGGCCGACAAATCTGTGTCGACATCTACTGTTTGAGCAAGCTTGGAGCTCAATCATTGTCTCCCATGCTCGGTGAAGCCCATACACCATACATTCCATCCGTAGGATAGGGATAGACATATCGAAAAGGCGCCGAGGCTCTGAGCAGCAGCACGACGAGGTTCCAGTCAAGCGTAGAGGCTCTGGTATGTCCTCTACAGCTGGAGAACGTTCGTAAAGCTGAGGATCTGACTCTAGAGAGGCCCACAACGGAGGAGAGATCGGGAGATATGACACCGCTCCTCTTTCTAACGCCGCCCGTCGACCTCGAGGAACTAGCTCATGGTTAGGGCCCCAGTTGTGTCTGCGAGTTGGCACGCACCAAAATAATCAACGATAGACCCATCTCTGACGGTCTGGTCTGTTGCGGAAGGATCAATCTGAACCAGCCTTTGTAGTAAGTCTCGACATTTGTTTATGTGGGAACAAGAGTGGATGCCAGAGTCCTTAGCGCAGACCCAACGCCCCGATCCCGTATCATCTCCAGTGTACTCGACTATCACTCGCCCGCCCAGAGAACGAGAATTGGGTGATGTGGAGGAGAAATGATTCAGGTAGACGTCTTCTTGCAACTCCTGCCGCGAAAATAACATAGCTTCCGTCTCTCGACCGCGCTCTGGTGGCCATATTCATTGAATTCTCAGTCCGATTGGATAAAACGCCTACCGTTGAATGCCACATCAAAAGGAAACAACTCTTCGCCGTAGTTGGTAAGAAATTGCTGGTGAACACAGGCTCCATCAGGACGACTCGACGGACATTGGCAGACAGTGACCAAGGCGTCGCCAATCGTTGTCTGTTGAAGGTGGTGCCAGGAAGCCTGCGTGTCCACAGTTAGACGATCGTGTACGTGGGAGATCAAGCCAAAACACCTTCGATATCTTCTTTTGTGGGTCCCACCCATTCACAACGAAGAGGTCTGCGTCGATCTGGTAGAACGCGCCTCCTTCCTCTTGAATACTCTCGCAATACTCTGAGTATCCCGGTCCATGAAGGTCTTCCAGTACGCCTGTCTCTGAACTCTGCGGTGGCCGTTCTGGACTACTCCAAGCTGGTTCGCTTCCCAGGTCCAAGTCTGCGCCTGCGGAATCCCAAGAAGGGCTCTCTTCTTGGGTTTCTTCAACTTCGACAACGACTGTTCTCCGTATCTTCTTTCTTGGACCATTCTCTCCAGAGCGCCGTTTTTGAGTAGGAGTTATGGACGATTGGGACTGCGTTAGCGTAGGTGTTGTCTCTCCCAGCAGAATTCGAGCTCCAGGCGACGGAGGCGGAGTCCTTAACGTGATGTACGGCACGTCGACATAGTCGGGATCCATCAGTGAGCCACTTCTCTGCAGCTAGATCGAACTGCATTCCACAGTCATATCGTCCCGCCCAATGGCTCGCCATACGTGGCCTGTACAGTCACGTCTCGTTAAGTGAAACATCGATGGCGCGAGACGACGACAAAGCGGGTCTTCAGGAGACCTGTGCTCAATGCCCGACACAAGTGTTGAGGTCTCAATGCCCCCATACCCAAGAAGGCCGCGACTATCTCAAACAAAAGAGGCATCTGCGTCAGAGTGTACTACGTTTACACTCGACTTTTTCTCTGCTGACCTCTTTTCCTACAGACACCCGAGCCCTCAATTACAGGCTCCCAGCCACCATGGTTTCGTTACTGGTCGCCATCGAAGAACTCCCTTTACAATTACTCTTGGCACGGATATGGAATGCCTCAGCCTATGGTATGACTCGATACATCTTCGTACACAGTAGACACAAGAATGACGCCCGACAGGAAATGGACGCCACCGTGTTTCCCAATCCAATGCCGCCTCTAGTTCCGCGTCAGCTCATCCCCATTCCTTCAACCCCTGTTAATCCGGGTGCGACCACCGATCTCACGTTTTTCGCTGGACCTTCCACCGCGTCGCCAACCACATCACCGGCTGCCGCGTCTTCCAGCCCAGCTAACGCCTCTTACCATAGTGATGATGGAGAGGAGACACCCCGCACTTCTGGGTCCCAACGAGCTCACAGAGTACGAATTACCCGGAAAAATGCCGTGCATGGCAAGGTTGAGGGGGTGATGCGAGGCAGCAAACCGTTTGGTGTGTTATCCGTCGCGCTATTCTCTCTATTATCATCCTCACCGACCCTAGATATTATTCGCATGAAAGAACCGCGGCCCGCCATTGTTGACCAGGCCGAGGCAAGTGCCCGTTTCCTGCGACAGGCTTCGGACATCATTGAACGTGTACGAGATCTACTCAATAAGATATCAACTCTATCTCATGCATTCCACAGTGCGAATGTATCTCCCAAGAGACTGGATGTTGGTTGCACTTCAGCGCACAACATCTATTTGCGCAAGGCGGATTCCTGCACTACACGTCGCCCCGTTTACTGAGGGAAGCCAAGAAAGACGCCGAGCAGATCATTAATCATGCCAATCGAGTCTACGCCACCCTCATCGCTGCGCGAAATGAAGAGAGCAAAGAGATGCACAAACGGCTTTTGTTGGCGGAGGAGGAGAGGCAAGCGGCGCAGGAGGCCGAGCGTAACGCCATTCTCCAGGCTGAGACGATTCAACGGGAGCGGGCTCTGCAAGAAGAAGAGCTTGCTGCCCAGCGTTTGGAGCTCCAAGCGTTAAAGGCCAAGCTTCAGTTGGCTGAGAGAAGGAATGGCACTTTGTCGTAGTTACTTATTATCTTGCCTGTCCGTACAGTGCTGAACTTGCAAATCATTTGTGCATTCTGAATTTTACACAACGCTACCTGGTTGTCTCAGTTCATCCAGAGCCCGGGCACAATCTTGAGCAGCATCTACCTCCTTGGCCGCACGAGCGCGCGCGCGGAACCGGGCTCGAGCCTCCTGTGTTTCCTTTGTTTGAGCTTGACTTTCAGCTAATTCCTTTTCTATAGCAGCGGCCTTCTCTTCACGCATATTCTGCTCTCAGATGAGATGAGCTCTGTGAACCTCCGTCCCATGTTTCTCAATGAATGCGCTAGAAAGGACTCGGTTCAGGTTGACGCTTCCCGAGAAGGCTTTACCTCTTACTTTTGGCGACGTAAGCGCTGCTTCCACGCAAGATGGTCGGCGTGTCTATGACAATATGTCAATCAGTTCGTACGGTGGCAAAAGAAAGTCCTTACTTTTGACGATACTTTGCGTCTGCTTCACGAGCGCGTTCCTTTCGATGCTCTCTGTCGGGGTCGTGCTTTTTGAGCTGCTGTCGACGCCTAGAAATACATTGAGTGCGCGTGAACGATCCAAGTAAGACCTTCTGACGCTGCCATTCGGACTCGAGCTTTTTCTCGCAGTTCCTCCTCGTTTCTGAGATTGTGTAAGACAAGCATTCATAGATATGGTACAAGGACCTACTGCCAGCGATATTCGGCTGCAGAACGACGATGGGCCTCTGATTTGTGCTTGGCAATACCCCGCGCCAATGCCGAATTGTGGGCGTCTTCCATGCTTTCAGGGGCGTATGTCCATTGAAACTGCAGTGATATAAGGTCTAATAGGCCTTACCTGCAGGATTGTAATGAAATTTGAGGTTGAGGAAGAGTTTGAGTTTCGATGATAGTGGTCGAGTTCAAGAAACACCAAGTAAACATGGACCACTTGTCGCTCCAGATTGAGGCCCGACGTATATTATGCATATACGTCCCAAATTCCTGAAAATATTTCTGAATGTAGCCAGTCATACTAGATATATAGCCCGTGACTCAGAATTGCGGAAATCTAAGAGTGCACTGAGTACCAAGTCGAAAGTTTTAGAGATGTGGCCGAAACGAGTTCGTGATCGGCCCGTAACGAGTTCGTCATCTGTCCTTGTGGCGACATTCGAGCGTCTACGCTCAAATTATCAGACATTTGGCCTAGACTTACACATATCACGACTGACTGGTCTCAATGAATCCGCAATACTTTGATTTTTGGGGCGGAGTAATACACATGTACCAAGAGCTGCAAAACCTGTATCTAATCACGCCCAATGAAGATTCCCTCGGGCGACCACCAAGGGCATTGCGCAGTCCACGGCGTCTCTCCCCCTCTCACAACTCGAACACGATTCACGACATCATACGAATACCAATTCGGATTAACCTCAAAGCCACACTCAGCCAGCTCCCTCCGAATCACAATGTGCGATGCCAAGGCGGCATGCGCATCGGTCGCAGCATCTATCGTTTGGTATCAGGAGAGGTGACAACTAGAGATATAGGTATTGGACGTACAGTTCTTTTGTGCCTCCGAGAGCGGAATCGAGTCCCACGCGGACAGTTGGAGATCCTTGGGAACATGCAGATTCAGTGCACGCTTGACGACCGGAACGAGGCCTGGCTCATTGCCGTAGGGTAGTTCGGGGAGGATATCTTCTGGGTAGGCCAGTCGGGCAGTATGTCCCAGCGAGACGACGGACAATAGATTCAAGCGAAACGAATCCCAAAGTTGTTGCGCGTCAGCTTTTTCAAACATGAACTTGTAAATAGGTGATGTGCAGCAGCAAAAAAACTCACAGAACATGCCAACAGAAACTTTGACGATCTCAGGGCTCCCGCATATGCAGACGAACTCGGCGGGCAGTGCTGTGCGTGGATCAGGAACGGGGAGCGCAGAGTTAAAGAAATCATACCTCCAATGTGGCGAAGATGGACGATGTAGACAGGATTGTTGTGCTTCGCAATCTGAGCCATGCACACTTGAACTTTGGTCCAGTCGATAGAGAACGTGCTGGCGTGGAGGACTTCATCCCGCAGCTTGGCTTTTTTCTGACCCGTTGACAATTTGGTGCGATTGGGCAGGTCGATCCACTCAAGGTCAAATCCTACGACGTCTCCATCCAGGATGGTGCTGAGGTAGCGGTTGGCATCCTCGAGAGTGTCGATAAAGATGTAAGCTGGGGCAGGATAATCATGCAATGGAGAAGGCGGAACCGGAGAGGATGGGTTTGACGGCAGGCGACGCCGACGCTCAGAAAAACAGCAACGAAAGAGAGAGATAATGGTGGCCATGGTTGTTGGTGGAAGACGACATGGCGGAAAGATCTTGGTGTGGAAAGATCCGATGCAGCATGCAGCTAGATCTCACTGCAGAACAAGTTTCGGCGCACGCAGCTAGATCTCACTGCAGGCGGCACGCGCAGCTAGATCTCACTGCAGGCCCAGAAAACTGGACAGACTCCCATAACGATGAAACACGGTCGCCACGGCAGTTTGGTTCTAGAGCGAAATGGAAGAAGAGAAAGAAGGCGGAGAACTTACAGAGACTCAATTGAGAGTGGGTTCAAAAAGAGGTCTCAATTATTTTTGCACGTACCGTCACAGCACGTGATGAATGTGAGGCAGTGCGATCTCCCTGCCATGTCCTCCTGCGCCTACAACCTCGATTTAATTCAACGTCTACAGCGCACGAACTGGAGTCAGTTAAGGTATAGGTACGTCTCCATCTACATCCTTCTTTTCCTTTGTCTTCTTTGCAAGGGCATATTCCCACTGGCAATCCTCCGGTAGCGACTGATTCAAGACGAAGATCGTCCTATCCACCTGAAGCCTTCGAAGACGGGTAAAGTGCTCCAAAGAATCGGACGGAGGATCAATGGAATACATGTCGCTGATTTCCAGGAAGGTGGCAGCGGTGAAGGCCTGACTAAAGAAGGCATGCTGGCGCACACTCAGCACATCGCTTGCATCACCCCTCATCCTGTCGACGCCTTTGATTTTGGGGTTCGCTGATTGCACAGTCCAGGTTTTGAACCAGAAGAACTCCCACAGCGCCGCCTTCTCATCGCAGCCGCAGTGGAAAAACCCGTCTTCGGTAGGCACCGCATCTTTACCGTACGCCACCCCGACGATGAGGCCAGGTCCATCACTGCCCTTTGCCCCCTTCGTGCTGCGCTTGAGGTCGTGGAAGCGACAGTTGGTCTTACCCTGTTGGGTGGTGAGAATGTGGAGAGCTAACTCCTTTGATGCAGTCGCGCAGCGGGGAACTGCCTCGGCAACCATTCGCATAAGCCTCCTCAGCCTCAGAGGGATTTTATTGGCCTTGTGTTTCGGATCCTTGAGGAAATTGTCGACAGCCTCCTCAGCGCGCCCTGCGAACCGTAGGTAGGTAACGGCTTTCGGTGAAAAAATCAAAAACTCACGGAGCACCTTGTCCCGCCAAGCTTGGCCGCTGTTGAGGAAGCGCCTGCTCACACTACCGTCATCCGCTGAAAAGGAGTGGTCCCATTTGATCTCGACATCGAGCTTATCGTCGTCGTCATCGCTGTCCTCCGCTTTGTCTCCGTACCAAATCAGGCTCATCCTCTCAGTTTCAAAAGCTGCTCACCGTCGACGTCCCAGTTTGTGGCCTTCGCTAGCTCTGCCTTCGCGCGCGCCTTGGTCTCGCTCAAATCTTTCAGCGCAGCCTCCGTCAAAGAGTTGGCATTTTCCATCTGATGGTCGACTTGTAAGATGAGCTGCTCCCAGTGATCGCGGTCCGCCCCTTCGACCTTGCGGGTCTTCGGACGTTTCCGTTTCTTCCCAACCTCAGCCGACCCAGGGTCAGACTCATCGGAGCCTTCGGCATTGATATCTTGGAACCGTTTTGCAATCTCCTCCTCATCTGAACCTAATCAAAGTTGAGTAAAGTCATCAATGCGGAACAGTTTAAGCCTCTCACCATCTACAGTGGTCTTTTTTTTTTCCCAAGTCTTTCCTTCCCCTTGGTCTGGGTGTTAACCGCGCCCTTTGCCTTTGCGTCCTTTGCGCCCACCTCCACGTCCTTCGCGTCCGTGTCCGCCTTGGCCTTAGCCTCCGCGTCCTCCGCGTCCTTCGCGTTCGCCTCCCCGTCCTTCGCGTTCGCGTCCCCGTCCTTCGCGTCCGCCTTGGCCTTAGCCTCCGCGTCCTCTGCGTCCTTCGCGTTCGCCTCCCTGTCCTTTGTGTTCGCGTCCCCGTCCTTCGCGTTTGCGTCCCCGTCCTTCGCGTTCCCGTCCTTTGTGTTCCCGTCCTTTGTGTTCCCGTCCCTGTTCTTCGCGTTTGCATCCGCCTTAGCCTTAGCCTGCGCGTCCGCCTTGGCCTTCGCAGCTGCGTGCGCCTGAGCCTCCGGTGTCACAGTCGCGAGATGGCTCTGGAGAGCCTTGTCTATCTGTGAAGGAGAGGGCGGACCACCTCTGTCCAAAGCTTGCTCTGCGGCAGAAACGGCGGCCAGAGCCTGCTCATGCGTGTGCTGCGCAGCTTCATACCGATGGCGAGGAGTGTCTTTACGGGCTTGTGGAACGGCACATTAGGCAGTCTTGTGGAGTATATGTATAATAAATATAATACCTTTCTTCGCTCTGGACCTCTGTACCTTGAGATGCGCGGTCTCCTTGGTCTGCAAATCTGCAACGGCTGTGGCCAGCCGTTCTTGAGCATCAGCAAGATCTGAAGAAAGCTGAGATCAAGACACGTCTGATAATTTTTTGTGTACCTTGTTCAAGGCGCTCGTCTGGCAGGGGTGTCAGTGGTGCAGACGACATGAAAGAAGATATCAAATACGACGAGGACCCATGTGGATCATATCCCTTTCTGGAATCTTTTGCCAATAGGTTCCCGATCTTTCTATCATTCCGTGCTTTCATCCTAAGAATCGCAAACCCGGTACTCCTAAGAATCGCAAACTCGGTACTCGTTAATCATGAACTCGTTACTGTATGTACCCGTCGTACCAGAGCTCGATCGGCTGTCAGATGTGCGTTTAAGGAGTCTTCATGACGAGACATGTCACCGTTCAATTTTCGAGTGTAAAATACAAAATTTGGTATCTAAACTTCTCGCAGGTACCCTTGTAAGATGAGATGCTCGACATGACGCTTCTCAAGCACATATCGAGGCCCTATTTCGAAGTCTAACATTCCTGATTCCGTAACGACAGGCCCCCCAACAAGAACCACGCACTCCACCGTAACGAACGGGGACTCCGTGGGGGGATGTGCAACGCCCATGGTGAGATCCATCACATCGGCAGGGGAAAGCTGTTGGCGGTATTCCACCACTGAGTCATGGTGGCTGCGAAGGTAGATGATCTCGTCCTGGGACATGTTGGCCCGCAGCTGGGCGAGGACATGGGCGACGGCTCCGCCTGCGGCCCAGTAGGCGGTACGAATGGTGTCGAGGCGCTGGGAATGGTATGCGAGAAGGCATCGTTTGTTTTGGTGAACAACTCTGGCCAGGATGACGAACATGGGCCAGCACTCATGCACTGAGGTGGTGACGCCATCTTGCTGCAGTGCCCGAAGCTTGTTCTCCAGCTCGTGCTGCTCCTGTAACACGAGTCGGACAAGAGGTCCATCGTATGGCAAAAGCCTGCCCAATTCCTTGCTTGATTTGGCTCGCAAGATGAGACGATTGGCAAGTTCGGCATAAGGTTCCTCAAAAGACATGAGGGACGGAGGAGACTGGTAGGTAACCAAGTCACGAGTGAAAACTGTACAGTCGCAGGGGCAGTAGGATTTGACTGCCAGGAGACGATGTGGTCCGGCAGACAGATAGATGTACCGGCTGGAGAAGCGAGCGTGGCGGATGGATCTGACTGCGAGACAGCGTTCTGAGCCTAGCGGCTAGATTTGCCCGCCAGAGAGAGTTGTGAGCGCGGCGGGTGGATCTACCGGCCACGGATCTATGTGAGCGCCGCAGGTGGATTTGACCGCCCAGGAGCTATGTGAGTGCCGCAGGTGGGTCTGACCGCCGGAGACCTATGTGAGCGCGGCGGGTAGATCTACCCGCCAAGGACCTATGTGAGCGACGCAGGTGGATTTGACCGCCGGAGACCTCTGTGAGAATATGCCTGCCGAAGGCCTATGTGAGCGCGGCGGGTGGATCTGACCGCGAGACAGCGTTCTGAGCCCAGCAGCTAGATTTGCCCGCCAGAGACAGTTGTGAGCGCGGCGGGTGGATCTACCGGCTATGGACCTAGTGAACGCCGCAGGTGGATTTGACCGCCGGAGAGCTATGTGAGCGCGGCGGGTGGATATGCCTGCCAAGGACCTATGTGAGCGACGCAGGTGGATTTGGCCGCCGGAGACCTATGTGAGTGCGGCAGGTGGATATGCCTGCCGAAGGCCTATGTGAGCGCGGCGGGTGGATGTGACCGCGTGACAGCGTTCTGAGCCCAGCGGCTAGATTTGCCCGCCAGAGACAGTTGTGAACACGGCGGGTGGATATGCCTGCCAAGGACCTATGTGAGCAACGCAGGTGGATCTGACTGCCAGGGACCTATGTGACCGCCGCAGGTGGACTTGACCGCCGAAGAGCTATGTGAGCGCGGCGGGTGGATCTGACTGTAAGGGCAACCTCAGCTCGGCGCGGGAGCGCAGGAGACTAGCTAGCGGGAGAATCCGAAGCAACTCAATTGACAGTACTAAATACAGGTTTCTAGAATACACACCTAGCGGGAGAATCCGAAGAGAAGAAAGGATAAGGATTCCCATGCTAGGCGAGGTTTTTATAGGTACTAGCCAGTAGCACGTGTCCGGATCGATCGGCAGTGGTCTCGAGCTTGATCACATAGCACGTGTCAGTGAGAGCGACCGGATGCGGGGGGTCGGAGGGGGTCGGAGTCCGGAGGGACGGAGGGCAACGTTCCAGACGGAGGCGTAGGCTGGGGCATAGGACCGAAGGCCGGATGGACGGACGAGGCCGGACGAAGGATCGGACGAGGAAGTGGGGCGGTGCGATGGGCCGGAGCCGGACGGACGGACGGACGGACGGACGGGTGGTTCCCCTGACATCACCCCCCCCTTGGAATGCGGCGTCCCGACGCATGAATCGGACATGGGCGTCGCGCCTCCGGAATGAGAGCGAGTCGAAAGCGGCCGAGGCAATCTGGCGCGGGGCGTTAGGGTAGCGGCGATAGTAGGCATCGATGGCGTCTTGGGCGAAGACGTCGGAGTGCTTTACCCATCTATTGTGTTCCGGGCCGTAGCCTTTCCACCGCACCATGTACCAGAGGCTGCCATAACGGACCTTCACTTCTAGGATCTCTTCGACTTCCCATTGAACGTCGTGGTCCGTCTGAAGGACGGGCGGGGGTTCGTCGTTCCGGGGGCGTCCGGGGAACGGATCCGGTTCCGCGAGCTGGAGTTTCACCACTGGGAAGACCGGGTGGAGCTGGGAGTACCGGGGGGGGAGCTCGAGTTTGTACGCCCCCTTTCCGACGACCTTCGCGACTTTGAAGGGGCCGAGGCGTTTGTCCGCAAATTTGACGGACGGACGGGTCGTACGGATGTCGGAGGCGTCCAGCCAGACTCGGTTGCCTACCTTGATCTCTGGGGTGGGCGTGCGCCTTCGATCATAGTACAGCTTGAACTCGTCCTTGGCTTTAACGAGCGCGGCTTTGGCTTCCGAAACTCCGGACACGATCCGGTCTCGGAACTCGTTCACGGACTCCACTTTCGAGCGTAGTCCATTGGGCTCGAACCCCATCCGGGGGAGCCTTCCGGTGTCCGTCATAAACGGGACTTGCTGCGTCGAGGAGTGGACGTGGTTGTTGTACGCGAACTCCGCGGCCGGGAGAAGCTCGTCCCAGTCGTCTTGTTTGTAATTCGTGAAGATCCGGACGAACTGCTCGAGTTCCTGATTGACGCGCTCGGTCTGGCCGTCGGTCTGCGGGTGGTAGGCGGTGGAGGTCGCTGGTTCTACCCCGATGAGGCGCCACAGTTCCGTGGTGAACTCCGCGACGAACTGCGGCCCGCGGTCGGAGATATATTTCCGGGGGGTTCCGTGGTGCCTCCAGACGTTCCGGTAATAGAGCCGAGCGGCTCCGACCGCGCCAAGGCCGGTGTGGCACTCGTTGAAATGGGCCCGCTTACCCAGGACGTCGACCACGACCATAACGGCGTCGAAGCCGTGCGCGTCCGGGAGCTCGACGATGAAGTCCACCGAGACGGTGTCCCAGCGTTCTTCCGGAATCTCGGTCGGGTGGAGCTCTCCGTGGGGTAACTTCCGGAGTGCCTTCGTCCGGTTGCACGGGTCGCAGGTTCGGACGTATTGGCCGACGTGACGGGAAAGCTGGGGCCACCAGTAATTCCGGGAGATGAGCTCGAGGGTTTTGAAGCGTCCGGCGTGTCCGGCGACCCGGGTATCGTGGTGCAGGGCGATGATCCGGCGTCGGAGGTCCTTATTCCGCGGTACGACGATCTTACCGCGGTAGTAGAGGAGCCCTTCTGCGACACGCCACTCGGACGACCGGGGGGGGCGGACGTTCCGGTTCTTGAGGAGCTCTCGCGCGACAAGCGCGACGGGGTCCTCAAGGTCCGGTTCACCCGCGAAGGCCTCCCGGACGTCACAAAGGAGGGAGACTTCGGGTCCGGCCACCACGACGCCTTCTAGCGCACGGACGTGGAACAAGTCTGGGCGAAGAAGGGTAACGTCCGTGTTGTCCGAGCCTACCCCGTGGTCCGGGCGACGGGACAGCGCGTCCGGACGGCCCATGAGGCGTCCGGGCTGGTGGTGGAGCGCGAAGTCAAACCGGGACAGGTACAGGGACCACCGCGCCTGCCTCCGGTTCAAGTTCTGTGCCTTCCGGAAGTACTCCAGGTTTTTGTGATCCGTCCAGATCTCGACTGGATGCTGCGTACCTTCGAGGAAGTGTCGCCACTCCTCTAGGGCTCGGATGATCACGAGCATCTCTTTGTCGTGGATCTCGTAGTTGCGCTGGACGTCACTCAGACTTTTGGAGTAGAACGCGACCGGGTGCCACTTTCCGTTCGCGTCCGGCTGGGACAGGACGGCCCCGGTAGCGTAGTCGGAGCTATCCGCCTCGACCCGGTACGGACGCGACTCGTCAGGTAGGACCAAGACGGGCTCCGCGGTCACCGCGTCCTTGAGGGCTTGGAAGGCGGCGGCCGCGGCAGCGGTCCAGGTCCAAGCGACACTCTTCTTTGTGAGGTCGAAGAGGGGCCGCGCGATGTCCGAGAACGCCCGGATGAACCTCCGGTAGAAGTTCGTGAAGCCAAGGAACTGCTGCACGTCCTTCTTGTTCTCCGGAGCAGGCCAGGCTGCGACTCCGGCGACCTTGACCGGGTCCATCTCGACGTGGTTGTGCGAGATGATGACGCCGAGGTACTCAATCGACGACTTCTCGAATTCGCACTTCTCCGGCCGGAGGTAAAGCTTGTGCGCCCGGAGCCGCCGGAGGACTTCTCGGACGATCTCTCGGTGGCGCGCGAGATCGGAGTGAGCGATGAGGATGTCGTCAAGGTATACCATGACATCTCCGGAGAGGATGAGGTCTTGGAAGATGTCGTTCATCATCGTCTGGAATGTGGCCGGAGAGTTGGTGAGGCCGAAGTACATCACCAGGGGCTCGAAGAGCCCTCGGTTGGTACGGAACGCGGCCTTCCACTCGTCGCCTCCCCGAATTCGGACGTTGTTGAAGCCCCACCGGACGTCGAGTTTTGTGAAGAACCGGGCTCCCTTAAGGCGGTTGATGAGATCGTTAATCAGCGGGAGCGGATACCGGTTCTTTACGGTCATCGCGTTGAGCGCCCGATAGTCCTGGACGAACCGGAGGCTTCCGTCCTTCTTTTTGATGAAGAAGACCGGAGACGCCATCGGGGATTTGGACGGACGGATCCGGCCGGTGCTCAACCCATCCTCGATGAACGCGTCGAGTTCCTTCTGCTCGAGGGGGGAGATCGGGTAGACCTTGCAGTTGGCCGGTTTCGCATCCGGGACGAGTTCAATGGCGTGGTCCCACGTCCGACATTCCGGCAACGCGTCGAACGACTCCTTATCGAAAATGTCGGAGAAATCCTCTACCCAGGCCGGAACCGAGGTCCCGGGCGGGGCCGAGTTCCGGGCATAGGCCTCCGCGAGCCTCTGAGAGACGGTGCTGCCCGCACGGATTTCTTCAGCCGGAGCGAACGCGGTGTAGAGAATCCGGTCGCCGTCCTCGAGCTCGTCGTCTTCGTCACCGTCATCGTCTTCCGGGTCCGGAGTGAGGTCCGGGAAGTCGTCTCCGTCGTCGCCCGGATCGTACCCGTCATCTCCGCACCACTCCTCCGAGTCAATGGCGCAGATAGACGGGACGGGACCTTCGCGGAGCTGCCGGAGGATCGCGGCGGAGATCTTCGCGTTGCGACGGACGGCGCGGAGCTCCTCCCGGCAAGTGCTGCAGCTGGTCGGACAGCGGGTCATCCGGACTTCCTTGGTCTCCCAGTCGATCTCCGGGTTGTGCTTCTGAAGCCAGGAGTAACCGAGGATGACATGCTGCTTTTCGAGCCGCGTTACCGCGAGTTGGATGCGTTTGGAGTGTCCTTTGTAGTTGACGACCATATCAACTACGCCGGAAATGCCTCCGGACGCATTGGGCGTGCCATCGACGTTGAGGACCGGAATTGGCTGGGAGAGCTTCCGGACGGGAAGGTTGCGGGAGATCACGTACTCCGAGTCGATGAAGTCTCCGGTCGCTCCGCAGTCAACCAGACCCTTCACGGACATTGTAGCTGCGGTCTCTACCGATTGCATCTCCAACGGAATGTGCAGGGAGTTCCGGCCCTCTACGGAATCAATAATGTACCGCCGGGGCAGTTTGCGTTCCCACCTCGGACAGCGGACGCGGGGAAGGGAAGGGGGAAGTTCAGTCTTGGCCTCCGGGGCGGGAATAGGGGGTGCGCCTTTCGTATCAACTGCTGATTTATTGGGTATATCTTTGTACAAGCAGGAGTAACGATTGGGGGACGCGACCGAGGGCGCACCGCTCACTCGGCCAGGTCCGGAAAACCCTCTGGCTCCGCGTCTCCGGCGTCCAGCTCGGCCGGAAGCCCAGCGGTGGTAGAGAGGCGCGCGAAGAGTTCTCCGAGGAGGTCGTCACCGAGTTGACGGACGACCTCGTCCAGGATGTCCGCATGCCGGACATCCGAGGGAGTCAGGCAGTCTCGAGCGAGGTGTCCGGCCGCGCCGCAACGGAAGCAAGTGCGCGGCGTGAAGCGTGCGCGGGTCCGGTCGACATCCATTGGAATGCCAGGTGGAAGGGCGGGCGCCAGCGCGACTTTGGGAGCAGGCGTGAAGGAGGGGACTGGGAGGAACGTCCCAGTGCGAGGGCGTGCGGCCGGAGCCGGGGCGCGAGTCGGAGGTGCTCCCGCTCGGACACGGGCGAGGGCGTCGTACTGGCGGAAGGCGCGGAGGCGCCATCCGGCGTAGTCTAGCAGCGCTGGAGCGGTCCCGGATGTGGTGATCGCCGCGTTAATCCGCGGGTCGAGCCCTGCGCGATACTTGGTGACGCGGACGAGCGGGTCCGTGTACCCGGCCGTGGCGGCGAGTTCCTCGAAGTCGTCCGTGTACCGGTAAACGTCGCGGGAGCCCTGGTAGTAGCTATGGGTCTCCAACCGGAGGAGAGCTTGGTCTTGCTCGTTTTCCTCTACGAACCGGAGCCGGAACTCGGACTCGAATTCCGCCCAGGACGGGAATGGGAACGGAACGATTGCGGACTGTCGTTCGGCCCATTGTCCGGCCGCGTCTCGCGCCATAAAGGACATGGTGTACCGCACGAGTTTTTCCTCGACGACCTGTCCGTGGACCATGAAGGCTTCCGGAACTAGTCGGAGGTATGTGAGGACGGAGTGGAGGAACATCCGTCCTTGAGTCCGGTCGCCGTCGAAAACGGCTGGGGGGTTCGGTCGGAGAACCGATCTTGCTGCAGGGGTGAGGGTGGTGAAGTCTGGACCCACCGCCGGAGCCGGAGCAGCAGGGACGGGGGCAGTCGCGGGTGGATTTTGGTTGTTGTGTAAAACGCGGAGGAGTAGGGTTTCGATGTTCGCGAGAGAGCTTTCTACCGCTGTCAGCCGGGATTCGGGGTCGGCAGCCGGGTCCGGGATGTAAACATCCGGGAGCTCGGGTGGTGCGGACCCGTTTCCGGGCGTCGGGGTGTCCATCAAGGAGGAGGGGTCGAGATTGGAAGTGGGGGAGGCCGGAGCGCTAGCGTAGCGGTCCGAGTCCGAGTCTACACCGAACTTCACAATCTTGACCGGTTGATCCCTTAGATCCTTTCTTCTGCTGTAAGGGCAACCTCAGCTCGGCGCGGGAGCGCAGGAGACTAGCTAGCGGGAGAATCCGAAGCAACTCAATTGACAGTACTAAATACAGGTTTCTAGAATACGCACCTAGCGGGAGAATTCGAAGAGAAGAAAGGATAAGGATTCCCATGCTAGGCGAGGTTTTTATAGGTACTAGCCAGTAGCACGTGTCCGGATCGATCGGCAGTGGTCTCGAGCTTGATCACATAGCACGTGCCAGTGAGAGCGACCGGACGCGGGGGGTCGGAGGGGGTCGGAGTCCGGAGGGACGGAGGGCAACGTTCCAGACGGAGGCGTAGGCTGGGGCATAGGACCGAAGGCCGGATGGACGGACGAGGCCGGACGAAGGATCGGACGAGGAAGTGGGGCGGTGCGATGGGCCGGAGCCGGACGGACGGACGGGTGGTTCCCCTGACACTGACCGCAAGACAGTGTTCTGAGCCCAGCAGCTAGATTCACCCGTCAGAGGAGGTTGTGAGCGCGGCGGGTGGATCACACTGCTAGATGATGTAGTGAATTCCGAGGCACCCCAGCCTAAGGAACGTCGTGAGGAGGTTCTGGTTCAACGAGAGTATATCCCAACCACGAAACACTGGTGCGCCCACGATTGGAGGCACCACAAAGATCCGATGGAAAGAACCACAATATTGGTGGCCACGGTACGATATGACCGCCTGTGGTTGGTTCGCTGGGCGGTAAGTGCTCGCCGCCGAGGTCCTGGCAGTGAGATCACTCTGCCATCGCTCCCATCATTCCGCTCGCTGAATTCATTTATAGTGTAAGTCCGTACGTGATACTACAGCCAGGTACCTCCGCCTTAGGCCCGATTTTTGGGGCCTAAGTCAGAGATGCCCGGCTGTACTATCACGTACGGTTTTGCACTGTAACTTGGTTCAGCGGGCTGAATTACGGAAGTGATGGCTGCTACATCTCACCGCTGTACCACCAATGTACCACCTGGCTTATTCGGGCAGTCATATCTGACCGCGAACTCGCTCACCTGGACTGGCGGTCAGATATGACCGCCACCGACTCTCACTCTAGCGGTTAGATCGCACCGCCAACAACAAATCTTGTTCTGGCGGTCAGATCGCACCGCGAACCCACCGACTTATTCTGGCGGTCATATCTGACTGCCAATGCTGACTCTCATTCTGGCAGTTGGATCGCACTGCCAACTCGCACATTTATTCTGGTGGTAATATCTGACTGCCAACTTGCTTGCCTAGGCCTGCCACTCGCGGTCATATCTGACTGCCCTCTCGTTCTGGCGGTCGGATCGTACCGTGAACTCGTACATGTATTTTGGCGGTAATGTCTGACCGCCAAATTGCTTACTTGCACTCACTGTCGTATCTGGCCGCCAACACCAACTCTCATTCTGGCGGTCGGATTGCACCGCAGCCATGATAACTCAGTGGACTGACACCTTCATTGCATTCGCAGTCAGATCGCACCGCCAGTCTTTTCTTCTGGTGGTAAGATCACACCGCGCTATTTTATTATCAATACCTCATTCCCTCTCGGTCGCTGAACAAAGACTTGGCCAAGACGCTGAGAAAACCTTACATATGCAATATGTCTTCATTTGAAACTCCGGCAATGAAAGCTCAAAAACTGGTACTTAGCACCTAATGAGAGATTAAGACAGGGAGGGAACATATAATTGCGGAGTTACGGAACAAATACATGAATGGTATAGAAACATCGGGAACACAAATAGAAGGACTCCGGTTTGACCCCATTGCACCTTTGCAGCTTTTTATGTGTGTGTCACACGATGCCTTGTTCGTCGTGTGGGTGTTTCGGAGACGTCTGGCTGGTGGCGTGTGCTCTGGTTATGCATAGTGAACCCGCACAACATCAGCGGTGGCTATCTTCAATGTGCAAAGGTGCGCATGACACATCTGGAAAACCAAACCATGTAGCTATGAGCGCTATGGGCGCTATGCAGCAGCGCATAGCACTCTATAAAATGGATGTACCTATGGCTTACTGCCATAGTACTTCCATAGTAACGCATAGCACTCGCCTAGCACCGCCTAGCACTGCATAGCACCCGGAGATAGCGGTTTTCCAGATGCATGGGATATGAAATGAAGCGGGATGGTAGATATAATGTTCCTGCAGAAAGGCCGATTTATGCCAATCTTTTCCATAAAGTGTCTGTGCATTGTTGGTGGTATATGTATCGCATAAAGAAGAAAGAAGACGAGGGCATACATACATTGAAATTTGTCCCGGAAAATATCTCGAGAAGTTCATGTTAGAAGAAGCCAAGAGCCGGAGAGCTGCAGAGACACCGAAGAGGAACCCGAGAGGTTTGAGGCATCATATACAGATACTTGTTCGTCAGCTGTAAAGAGAGACTAGATTCGAGGAGACTCAGAAACCTAGCAAGTATCTTTGAAGCTTGGTCAGTAACAAACCTAGACTAATAAGGGGAAAAGACGGCCTCGACATCTTGGCATGAAGTTGATAATAGATATATACTGCCATGGGTTGTTTCTCGAATTTCTGGCCTCAGTTGTCGATGCAACTAAGCTCAAATAAGAGCTGGAAAGATGGGAGAATCGAATATTATACTGGGCTTGCCTCCAGTGACATGCAGCAGCAGCACAACAATGAATCTCCGTCGTGTATTTGACAAACCGTGTACAAGACGAATTTTGGCCATTTTCCGGACTTTCCAGGGGGTAGCTCTGCTGAAGTCATGCTCCAGAAAGGTTAAGTGGCCCTTAAATCTCGTACTGTGCTGGAATTTGGGGTAGGAAAAAAGTTTGAGTTGACATGGTGGAGGTCGAGTTCAAGAATCACTACACAAACACGGACCAACTTTTGCGTCAGATTGAGATAAAAGGTATGTTATGCATACTTGCTCAAAATTTCCGAAAATATTTCAGAATGAAGACAGTCATACCAAATACATATTCCATATTTTATAAGACCAAGAATGAACAGTTCATTGAGTATGCACAAGTACAATGTAGGCACAAGCCGTAACAAGTTCGTGACTTGGGTCGCCGTGTTTCAATACTTCCACAGTATGGTAGAACTATGGCTTCATTTCAAACATCCTCGTATTTCATACACTTAAACCAACTCAACCGAGTAAGTGGGACGAACCAGAGAAAATGATACACAATACCAGAGGTTAAACTCCATCGGACACTCATTCCTCGTTGTCGGCTTCAAGTTCACTCAGTTGGCCATGCAAGATTTGCCGTCTCCTTTCCTTAAAACCTATTGCATCCTTGAACCACGGGCTAGCTTACAAACCGATTCATGCACTGATGAAAGCGGAAATAAAGAATTTGTACATTCGAAAGTTTAGACAGTACTAGGTAATCATTCATCTTCCCATCCTCCTATACGTATGAAATTAGCTATCCATATATTGGATGAATGATGAGCCAGCACTACTTACCTATTAGTTTCAAAGGAAGGGGAGAGGACGAGAGAAAGTTTCTCTCGAAGCGATGAGTTGTGTGATTTTACCGCGGAGGCAAGCTGCAATGGTGAGGCGGTGCGGTCTGACCGCCGGTCAGGGTGACAGTTGGCGGTCAGATATGACCACGAGAACAATTAACGGTGTTGGCGGTGTGATACGACCGCCAAGCCAAGTCAACGAGGTGGCGGTAGGATCCAACTGCGAGAGCAACCGAATGTGTTGGCAGTAGGATCTGGCCATGAGGCCATGTGAGCGCTCTTGCGGTCAGATATGACCGCGGAGCAGAGTCAGCGCATTGGCAGTCAGATACAACCACGGGGCCGGTTGAAAGTGTTGGCGGTACAATCTGACTGCGAGTCCAAGCTTGAAGCGAGCGCATTCGCAGTGTGATCTCACCGCCAGGTGTGCGTGTCGGCGGTGTGATCTGACCGCAAGTCCAAGTGAGGGAATTAGCGGTAAGATCTGACAGTAGGATTTTTTTTTGCAAGACTCACGGTGTGATCTGACTGCGAGGACAAGCGGGCACGTCGGGGGTGCGATCTAACCACCAGAATGCCCACCGCCGGTCAGGTCAGCATGCTAGCGGTGTGATGTTACCGCCAGTGTGGTGAGCAAGTTGGCGGTGTGATCCTACTGCCAGTCGCAGAGGATTAGCCAGGAGTGTGATTCTACTCTCGAAATGAGCTCATTGCGCGGTAAGATCTGACTGCAGGTCCAAGTGAGGGTGTTGGCGGTAAGATCTGACCATGAGGACAGGTGAGCGCGTTCGCGGTGGGATCTGACCACGAGGACAAGTGAGCACGTCGGTAGTGCGTTCTGACCGCCAGAACAGGTAGGCGCATAGGCGGTGCAATCTGACTGCACGCCAAAGTGAGGGCATTCGCGGTTGGATCTGACTGCGAGGACAAGTGGGTATGTTGTGGTGCGATCCGACCGCGAGGCGCATCGAATTAGCCGGTGGTGTGATTCTACCACCGCTCGAAATGAGCACGGCGGCGGTGGTAAGATTTGACCGTCGGCACTGGAGATTGCAGCAGGCGGTAGGTGTAATTTCAGCGGGCTGAACTTTGTTTGGCAGTGAGACCATACGTGATAATGTGTCACGCTTCGAGCGTTTTGATCCGATCAAATCGCACGTGACAACGCCACATGTGCCCCACGTGAGATCCAAACAGAGCCAAGCGCTCTAAGGCCTTATCAAGCAGATCATAAGCTAGATAAGAAGAAGTCTATATCTGATCAGAAGAAGATCAAGAGATAGAAGGACTTTGACTTTAGACAAGTCAAGACGGACGACAACAAGTCCAATCATGATGTCACAGGACGCATCAAGGAAGAAGTCCATAGTCGGATCTAATCGATCCAAGTTGTGCGATATAAGAAGACAAGTATAGCACAAGAAGCACAACGATGAAGTGTTAGACAACACACGAGGAAGTAGTGCATACCCGGACACGTCTACAAGACATGAGACGTAGAAGGAAGTACCGATCAAAGGACGATCATACCCTAGATCGAAGAAGCATCATAAACATGAGGTGCTTGAGAAGACCCTGATCGAGGGATCAATCGACAAAGAAGAAAGACTTACACGCCTTAGAAGAACCATGACCATAAGGCAGACACACGCCAAGGTCATTCCGATCAAGTCATGATCGAAGACGTTACCCCAAGATCGCTCCATAGCTCCATCAACGGCATAGCCGGGCTTGGTCAAGACAGGTGGTTGCAAGGAACGTACAGGCAGGACATTGCCTAGAAGCACGACACGTTGGAACATGACGGTTGAGGAAAAGGGCGCTACATGCGCGATGGCTCAATCCGGATACACACGGAGGAAGCGCCAAAGGAGATCGAGTCTAGGATCTCACACGATCATTACACGAAGACTTGGCGCCATACACGGAGCGCATGTTCTTAGTAAAGGACACATGTTTATTATTTATAACACATGGTCGCTGTCCAACTACACATGGACACGGAACGGTCGCGGCACCGAAGAAGGATGTTTATTGTCGACTTGACGTTGACATGGGAAAGAGAAGCTACGCCACGAGAGAAGGCAATGGCTGACGCATGGGACAGCAGTAGTTAGTATCACACGGTTGCACCTACAGTATTTAAACAGTAGCTAGGACGTAGAATATTCTGTACCTCTCCTAGCGTTTTATTCAACCTCATTAACAATATCGAAAAGCCACTACCCAATCCGTTCTCATCTTACCGAGTTCGGACGGCTGAATAGAGTTGTTCTTGTAACATAATGCAGCATAGCATCTCACACTTATCCGGATTTTTGCTTACCTCTGTTTGCTGTTGTACCACTCCACAATCCCGTCATCGCTGCTACGCGGTGGCGATCGGTGCTAGTACGCGGTGGTGTGACTCCACTGTGTCCACACTTGCGCTCCAACAGCGCTCCAACTATATATTCCGTTGACGGCATTTGAGAAGCGGCACCAAACAGCGGTAAGCAAAAATCGAGCACCACCGATTTGTAAAAATGGTACAAACTATTGCAAACGGCTGTATTTCAACCAAGGGTTCGTTTTCTTCGGGCGAGAGTAATACTTGAGTTTTAACATGTTGCAGTCTGCTTCTATTTCGCGCAATTTTCTCAAAATGTACGGAATGCATGAACATTTTTCAACCAAACCTTGTAAATGTGAGAACCACATATGGCATACAAGACTACTTACGAGACAGGCTATCGGAACATACGTAATACACTGGTATTAACTCTGACATAGCACATTATACCACTTTCTCCAAATCTGTACTAGATCCGAACTCCTTCTCAGACTTGACCAGCGCCTCCTCCGCTGCGACGAGATCTAACAGTGCGCCTTCACTTTCTATTCCAAACAACACCTCCACAGGAGCCGCAGTTGATCTCGAGTGCAGCCACCGCACAATAAAACCGAGCAAACCGAGAAGAGCGACGACCGCCCAGCCGCGCAGGATGTACGACAGCATGCCACTGAGGTTCTCCAGGAACGGTTTGTCGAGCGATACGACATTGTGGGTGAATAGTTGCCAGGCTAGGAAGGTAAGGGAGGTGAGGAGGAGGAAAATTTTTGCGCTGGGCATGGCGAGTGGTAGTGGGGAGGATGGGGGTGAGGGAGGGGATGGCAGGTGATAGCCGCCTATTCCCGCAGCCTCGCCAACCATGAGACGAGGCGAGCTAGCCATGGGAACTGGAGAGGGAGTGGATGTGCCGGAGAGGCACTTGTAAACATCGCATATGAGTAAGAAAGCCGCGAAGAGGATGAGGAGGAAGGCAGTGGATGATGTGCTGCCGTGGATGAGCTTGTCCAAGAGCCAGGACGACGTAGGTGTATAGATCGTGATGTTGGGGGTGGTGGCGCTGTGGAAACGAGTTGTAAGGTCCGTATACTTCAACCATAGTGAACAAGCTTATTATCATATTTTCGTCTTTACGTTGAGGAGTCTCCTTATCCTCGTATTTACATTTGTTGCTTACAGTAGTTAAAGGGTTCCCGTAGACACGTGGGAATTTATCTTTTTACTATCAACCAACTACACCTCATTTAGCCTTCAGTTCTCGTCGAGAGGCTCCGAGATCGAAGAAGGCAAGAGATCACCTTGGATTACGAAAGGACTACGAAAGGTACGATATTCACGACTCCGGCTACTTACTATCGTTAGGTAGTATCTTCTGTCTCTATACCGACCTCCACCTCCTACGAACCTTCGAGGAGGGCTGCTGATAGAATTAGAGGGAACGAATCTTCGACCCCGTTCTATTGGCATTGGAAAATCGGTGTCTCGGATATAAAGAGCCTTCACCACTTTATTTGTCACTTCGGACTCGCCAGCGTCGTAGGAATTAGACCCTGTAAGGCTACGTTCCCTTACAAAGTGGACAAACTGGGAATTCCTCAGTCTGGCTAGTCCATCTGACGATCATCATACCTTCCAGTTTCGTGCGCGCGGAACCCTTCCTCGCGCTCTTCAAAATCGTCAACTGGAGACTCGCCGATCGAGGCTCCTTGCACCGACAAAGGCTTCGGCAGCGAAGTCGGTTACTAAGGATCCCGAGGAGCCTTCAGCAGTGACTTCAAGATCTGCTTCTCGTTCACTATCGCCTCGCAAGGAGAGCGTGTACCCTCTTCCTTCCTCTTCGATCGACAGGCAGGAAGAAAGTTCCTTCGTCGATACCCGGACAAGGCGGACCGCCCGTAATCTTCGAGGCAATCCTTTTCCGGCAAGGTCTAACCGCGTTAGAGGAACTGTACCTTTTAGAGGATCGCGCCCTCTTAAACCTATCACTACTCTCGAGACTGCACACGCCTCTTCTCCGTTGCCCTTCCCGGTTCATCCCACTCCTCGGACTGTAGCTGGATTGAATTGGGAACTCCCGTTATCACCTATGTCGCCCATAGCTACTACGAACGTAGGCCTTCCTATCACAGAGGACGCTGGCGCTGAATCTACTGCCGCTCGATCTAAACGAAGCCCGGCCTTAAGCGTTATGGCTGAATTAATCCTGGAGTATAATAAGAGTCAGGACTCGACTCTCTCTCTATTTAGAAGGATATCGACGTTAGCCTCTAAGAAGGATCTCGATAAAAGCGACGTTCTCGATCGAGGCGATACCAACGGTACGCAAACCGACCCACGTTTCGGTTTGGAGACTGGGTTCCTACTGCGAACGGACATTGTAATCAAGGAGATGCAAGTCGTCCTTCGCAAAGCAGCCGCGCTTGTGGAAGGGCGATCGTCTTATTTCGTTATCGACCCGCATAACGTCCTTATGACGGTACTGAAGGGCGCCAACTCTTTGGGCGAACTACAGGCTTCTTGGGCGGCACTGGCCGAGCGATTGGACTTGGCTCAGAGGAATTTTAGAAAGTATCAGTCGGAGTTCAAGCCCACTAAGGTGGAGGATGTTCTCCTTTCGCCTGTATCTACTCTACCAGAAGTATACAGCGTCTTCCCTAGGAACAAAACGCCAGCCAACGACTTGGATTATGTATACTCTCAAGTTCCTCATCACCGGAAATTGTGGCCGAAAGGTTACTCGCCGGAGACTGATATGGTCTACGATTACACTCCGGTACCTTTAACCTTGTCGCAGGCTTTCCCGGATAGGACTACGACCGTTCGCCAATCGACCGTTTACTACTCTGCGGATGGCGAGCGACAGGAAATCGCTGTTTCGGATCGTTCTAGCTATCGAGCTGGACCGGATTTTCGAGTTCCTATTAGTGAAGTGTCCCGAGGCAAAGCTAAGTCCAAAAATCCGGCTCCCACTGTGGAGGAAGTTGAGGATGAGAGCAGGAGATCCAGAAAGTCTTCTCCAGATCGAGAACCTGCTAGGGCTAATTATCAGCCCGCGCACTGGAATTTAGCTAGTGCGCAAAGAGGAATCTTGAGCTCGGAAATTCCGTACAAAGCTCAGAACCAGTTCTTCTCTTCGAGGTCACCGGAGGGGACACTATCAGCTCTTCCCGTTCCAGGGCGCCCTCTCCCGAATCCCATCTTCGGAATGGCTACTCGGAAGCAGTACGAGGAGCTTACTGAATCGGTTAGTCAGGCTCCTCGAGCAACGGGCGCTCCCGCATCGCATACGCCGATTAGAAAAAAGCGTTCATCATTGCCGGATGTTATGGAGCAAGACGAAGAATCGTTCCATCGTGAGCCTCCTCCCCATTTCGAGTTTATGGGAGCTGCGTCCGGGACAGGGAATTCGGGCGTTTTTCATGGCTTGAATAATCCGCGTCCTATAGCTCCTTCAGAACGAGAGCGTTCGCCTTCCCCTTCGAGAAGAGATACCTCGTCTCGGAGGTATGGAAACAGTCGAGCACAATCTCCCCCTCATAGAGGTCGAGAAAGGGAGGACCACCAGCGGCAAAGTTATAGACAAGGAGCTGGAGTTGATGGTGACCCTCCGGACGACAGCGAAGACGAAGATAGTGAAGGTAGTCGCGGACCTCCGCGTCGTGATCCGCCTAGAAGACACAACCCTCGAAGGACCAATCAAACGGACCGTAATACGCCTTTTCCTCCACCGCCTAGTCCCTCTGAATCCTCTTCCGGACGCGGAGGGCATGGAGGAAGAGGTGGTGGAGGAGGAGGTGGCGGAAGCGGAGGAGGACCAGGATACCTCGATACTCGGTACCCTTATATCGCGCCCGGAGCCCCGTACAGCACTCTTGTCCCCACGATCGAGCCAAAGCTGAAGATTGAGTCTCTGCCGGAGTGGGATGGCAATCGAGATACTGCCATAACCTACTTCTGGGACGTGAGCCAATTAGCCGCCTTAAAGGGCTGGTTGCCGCAAGCGCTTGGATTCTGGTTGCCCACTCGCCTAGTTAAAGACTCTCCAGTCTTGATGTGGTTCTCAACTCTATCAAGCGAACGTCAATCGGAAATGCGCGAACATTACCTCAAGTACCTACAGGTGATCAAGGACAGTTACCTAGGGCGTAAATGGCAGTTAGAGATGAATATTGCCTTCGAACAGCAATCCTTCCGACAAAAAGGGCATGAGACTGAATCCCCACAATCTTTCTTCGGTCGTAGAGTGCGCTCGGTTCGCATGCTGGCCAACTCTGATGATGGAGGTCCGATAGAAGTATTCCTGGTCATGAGGAACGCTCCAATCCGATGGAGTACTATCCTCGTCCTCCAGAATATTAAATCCACGGAAGAGTTGTTCGATAAAATCAACGAACATGACGCGTCTTTAATCGATGCGGCCCAGAGTGCTTCGCCAGACGTGTTGACTGCGGGAAATTTGAGTCATGCATTGAGACGCCTTGGTTGGGAACAGCCACGTCCGCAGGCGGCACGAAATTTCAGGCGTAATGTCAACTTGGCGGAAGGAGAAGGCGACGAAGTACCGAATTTGGAATCCGTCCCCGGCGAAGAACTGCTAGTGCCCTTGGAGACTTCGGATGGAGTAGACACCCTGCGACAAGTTTATCAGACTTTAAAGAAACGTCAGCGTGCTCCTCCTAAGAACGGATACCCCTTCCAGAAGAACGACCATGTCACTACCAAGATGGGTCGCGCTCCGCCATCTCCCTGCAAAGTATGCGGTAGTTCTAACCATTGGGATCGTGAATGTCCGGACTGGACGGTTTATTTGGAGAAAGTCAAGAGGGGAGTCCTCTCGGTATCCTCGTTAAGTTCGGAAGACGACTCGGAGATGCTATATCATAGCGCTTATTGCGTGCTATTGGAAGGACGAGTTAACGAAGCGTCTTTTTAAAATCGGCAGCGATGGACGTAGTGAAAATACTTTCACAACAACCTACGCTTAAGACCCTATCGGATTCTTACAACGTCAACGGACCACTCGAACAGGACAATCAGAACGATTACAGGGGTAGCGTTACCCCCTTAATTCCAAAACGCGCTGCGTACAAAGTACAGGTGGAAGAGATAGACGACGAGTACTGGGAGCTTGAAGCTAGCATGCCAAAAGCTCGTCGAGGCCTTCTGGAGAGAGACGAGGAGCCGGTGGAGGAGCCGATTCTGAAAATGGAGTCAGAATGGAGT
The DNA here is from genome assembly GCA_014925785.1 of Mycena galopus ATCC 62051. Taxonomy (NCBI): domain Eukaryota; kingdom Fungi; phylum Basidiomycota; class Agaricomycetes; order Agaricales; family Mycenaceae; genus Mycena; species Mycena galopus. The sequence continues at coordinate 226,902 of WIQG01000242.1, forward strand.
ATGGATAGCGAGGAAGAAGCATCAGCTTTCACCATCGAAACCTCTGAATTGTCGCCGCCTACCCCTGACAGGAAACCGATCCATATGCGAGCGAAAAGGAATCCTAAGCCGGGTAGTTCAGCCATCGGCGTTTCAGTATTAGCAGTAAAAGGATGGGTCGGAGACTTAGATGGCGAATTAGTGGATCTACGACTGGATTCCTGTGCCGACATTTCTTTGATCTCGGAAGAGTTCCATAACAGTCTTAAATCTAAACCTCCGGTCAAGCAAGGGCATCGCATGAATTTGGCGCAACTCACTGATAAAGGGACTACTATCAAGGGTTATTCTAGAGTGAAAGTGTTCGTACCTTCGACTACTGGCGAAATTCTCGAGATGGAAGTAGAAGCCTATGTGGTTAAGGGAATGAGCGTGCCCATCCTTCTAGGAGAGGACTTCCAGCTCACCTACGAAATCGGAGTCGATCGGAATGTCGAGCGCGGAACTAAAATTAACTTCCCCGGTACTGCATTCGAAGTCGAAGCCATAGGGATCGATCCGTTCGTAGGGCGTACGGAAGCACATGCTCTTGCTTCCAACCTTGTCACCTATGCCAGGTCCAACGCGAAGATGAAGGATCATCATCGAGCGCAGGCCCATCGTCAGAAGAAAAGACGACGGAATGGGACAGACCAACGCACCATCCGTGCTGCCGAAGATTACCGCATCCGTGCTCATGAGCACAAGCTGATCAGAGTCACCGGAAACTTCAGCGAGGACCGGGAATGGCTTGTAGAGAGGAATCTCATTGCCAACGCCGACGACTCGTTCTTCTCGGTGCCCAATACGCTGATATCTGCGAGGAAACCTATCTTGGGAGTCAGCAACATGAGCGACCGACCCCGTCTTATTCGGAAAGGGGAGATAGTTGGAACTCTTACCGATCCGCAAGAATTCTTCGACCGACCAAATTCGCAAGAGGAATTCGAGAGAATGGAAAGAAGATCGTCGATGTTGTCTTCCATAGTTCAGATACAGTCGAGTGTAGCTGAGGAGTCCTCAGGGGTTTCGAGGACTGGAGAGGAGGAGATTCCGAATAAGGCCCGTTCGTCGAAGCCTACTTCGCGGGAAAGAGAAGAGACGCGTATACGAACGGATTTCGGTTCTGGCGTTCCTCCAGCAGAGGATAACCGAAAGAAAGGTGTGCATGTGAGGGACGAAGACGGAAGAGTGCCTGACAAGAGAGGGAACTTACCTACAACTTCTGAGGAAGCTGAAGATTATGGACCCAAGACCGCTGCCATGCCAGACGACACGGTCTACCCTTCAGCTAACATGGAAGAATTACTGGACGTGGGTTCCTTACCGGAAGAACTGAAAACTAAAGCCTGGGCGATGCTAAAACGACGGGTTAAAGCTTTTGGTTTCGATGGACGCTTGGGGCAGCTGGATGCGAAAGCGCATATTCGAGTGAAAGAAGGAGTGGACCCTATCGCCGTTCCGATGTACGGCAGCTCTCCGGAAAAACGAAGAGTAATAGATGCACAGCTGGATAAATGGTTTGAGCTCGGAGTCATAGAGCCATCCAAGAGTCCATGGAGTGCGCCGGTAGTGATTGCCTACCGTAATGGGAAACCTCGTTTCTGCGTCGACTATCGGAAGCTAAACGCCGTCACCATAGCTGACGAGTTCCCTATACCACGGCAATCAGAAATTCTATCGTCTTTATCCGGCGCACAAGTGCTTTCTTCGCTAGACGCTTTGGCCGGATTCAACCAATTGAATATGGCAGCTGAAGATGTGGAAAAGACGGCGTTCAGGACGCACAGAGGTTTGTCCCAATTCAAACGTATGCCGTTCGGGTTGCGGAACGGACCGCCGATCTTTCAGAGGATCATGCAAGGCATACTGTCTCCTTATCTTTGGCTCTTCTGCTTGGTTTATATCGACGACATTGTGGTTTACTCCAAGAACTACGAGGACCACCTAGAGCACTTGGACAAAGTGCTTGGCGCCATCGAGGAGTCGGGAATCACTCTGTCTCCCACCAAATGTCATCTATTCTACTCGTCGATTCTACTACTGGGGCATAAGGTATCTAGGCTCGGACTGGCAACTCATCGAGAGAAGGTCCAAGCGATTATGGACCTTAAACGTCCCGAGAAGTTATCCCAATTGCAGACTTTCTTGGGAATGATCGTTTACTTCTCGGGATTCATCCCGTTCTACTCGAATATCTGCACGCCTTTGTTCAGGCTGCTTCGGAAGGGACGACGATGGTCATGGGGAGACGAGGAGGAACACGCTTTCAGAGAAGCTAAGCTAGCCTTGCAAAGAGCTCCCCTCCTCGGGCACCCTATAGAAGGCAGACCTTATAGGTTGTACACGGACGCCTCCGACGAAGCTGCAGGAGTGGCACTGCAACAGGTACAGCCAGTGCTAGTTAAAGACTTGAAAGGGACCCGAGCGTACGCTAGGATCGAGAAGGCGTACAAAACAGGCGCACCTCCGCCGCGATTGGTCACAAAACTGTCCTCGAAAGTTAACGACGTCGATTTCGAGGACGTATGGGGTACATCGATGGACGACTCCACTATCCACGTGGAGCGCGTCATTGGGTACTGGTCAAGAACGTTCAAGGGAGCTGAGACGAGGTATTCGACCACGGAACGCGAAGCGCTAGCCGCCAAGGAGGGTCTCGTGAGATTCCAGCCTTTCATTGAAGGAGAGAAGATTCTTCTAGTTACGGATCATTCTGCTCTGCAATGGGCGAGGACTTATGAGAACTCGAATCGACGGCTGGCAGCTTGGGGAGCGGTGTTTTCTGCGTATGCGCCGGGATTAGAAATTATTCACCGGCCGGGACGCGTGCACTCTAACGTGGATCCTCTATCTAGACTACCAAGAGATCCGCCTGAACACGTTTCGCCAGTGGATCCGAGCGATCTCGCCATAACTCTATCGGGGGACCTGGCGACCACTCAAGAAGCTTGGCTGGAGCGTGCGCCAGCAGCAAAAGCGACGTTTGTAGCTTGGACGTTGGACGACGCCTTGGAAAACAGGAGGGGCGCGTTCGCTATAACTCGGAGTCAAAAGAGTAAGGTCTCCTTTGTACCAGCTCCAGCGGCGGCGGTGCCTCATGTAGCTACGGTACCGCCGACAACCGAAGCTGGGGGGGGTAACGTCGGGGCGTCCGAGGGAGAACGCGAGGAAACAGTTGCAGCGAATTTGCCTAGACAACAGGACCTGATAGAGTCGGATGAGGAGCTGGACACTCTAGAGCCCACGACAGAGTACTGGGGGGCTCGCAATCCGCCCCCTAATATTCATGTTGGCATGGATGAAACTTATCGTGCTAAGTGGACTCAAGCTTACCAAGATGACCAGGAGTTCCGGCACTTATGGAGTGACTCAGACATCACGGAGGGCCGCTGGAAACCTGGACAGCGATTCTTCAAATCGGACGGAGGACTCCTATTTTTCAGAGACGCCGATTATCAGCCACGCTTGTGCGTCCCTAAGGAATTACGGAAAGAAGTATTGGAGGAAGCGCATGAGGCCCCTTTAGAATCTGCGCATGTCAGCCCGGAAAGGTTATGGGCCAAGCTCAGCTCCAAATTCTACTGGCGTCGTATGAAGCTCGATATTGATGATTTCGCAATGTCCTGCGACATTTGTCAAAAGCGAAGAACAGGAACTTCACGCGATATGGATACCTTACGCCCAATCCGATACCCTCTCGTCCGTACGAATCTATATCCTTGGACATGATCGTTAACCTACCATGGTCCGGCGAGTTTAACGCTATCATGGTCGTTGTGGATAGATTGACGAAACACGCGTCATTTATCCCGGCTACTTCTGGACTTACAGCTGAAGGCTTCGCGGAGTTGTACGTGGAGCAAGTGGTTAGTCGATTTGGACTGTCCGACAGCATAATCGCAGATCGTGATCCCCGTTGGACTTCGGATTTCTGGGCGGCGGTGTACAAGGCTCTCAAGACAAAAATGTCTCTGTCGTCCTCCCATCATCCTCAACACGATGGCCCAAACGGAGAACGTCAACAGGCAGCTCGAAACCATGCTGCGAGCCTACGTGGACAAGGATCGAGCAGACTGGGCTAAATGGCTGAAAAATCCTTGAATTCGCTTATAACAATAACAACCACGCTTCTATAGGGACCACTCCTTTCCTGTTGTTGTACGGATTCGAGCCGAAATCTCCCTTGGATTTCCTCCTACCGAACGAAGTGGTCGAATCAGCAAATTATGGTATGAGAAAGGACTCTAGCAGTTTCCTGGATCAGCTAAAGATTCGACGTGACAACGCAAGGATGGCTATCGCCAGGGCGCAGCACGACCAAGCGAAGTATTTCAACAAAGGTCGCAAGGACGTGCCTGAATTCAAAGTTGGATCTCGGGTCTTGATCAACCCGCATTCACTGGAATGGCGGGAGTCCAAAGGAGAAGGTGCCAAGTTAGTACAGAGGTGGATTGGACCTTTCGAAGTTCTGCAGCGAATCAATCCGCGCACCTACCGCATTCGACTCAACGACAAGTACCCTGGGTTTCCGATTTTCAACCTGGATCACTTGAAGCCATACCGAGAAAGCTCGAAGGACTGGGGAGAACGTTCGACTTTTCCTGATACCCGTGAAGATAAATTTCAGTCGGAAGAATGGGAGGTAGACAAAATCGTCGGGAAACGTTTCGATCGCTCGAAGAAACAAGACGTATGGCTGGTCCGATGGAAAGGTTACGGGCCACAGTTCGATACCTGGCAGACTCGCAAGGATCTCAGGAATGCTCCCGAAATGCTACGTGCGTTTCACAAAGAGGAGCGTTCCAAAAACAAGTAGCGGACGAAAGTCCGCGGCTTTCCCACCGGAGTACGAGCCGGTTGTACTACCATCAATTGATACCCGAGGGCGGAACATTTGGTGGGTTTCTGCCTTCTTTCTTCTTTCTATCTGCTCCTACTCGCTACATCGCCTCCACATCCTATATCTCTAGTCCTCTAACTTTTCTACCTCTATCTCTCTATCTCTATATCCTCTCTATCCCTATATCTCTCTCATTCTCTCTTTTCTATCGTCTTTCCACTCCCGTCTTCACTTCCTAGAAGTGCGCCAGTACTTCACGAAACTTCGGTTGACTGGGCATTTCGAGACGAGCCGTAGTAGTCCACGAATCTTCGGTTCACTACTCTCGTCGAACAACTTTTCTACTATATACCTACGTTTTATCACTATGGACGATTTCCCTAGATCTGCTACCGGAAACCATCTTATCCCTGAATGGTCTCTGCGAGACGGACTGGCCTTCCTATCCTTCCTGGCTTCCCGGACGACATTCCTATCGCCGCTCCGAAATACCTGTCTCATAACCCTCGACTTCTTCATAAAAAAGCTAGCGAAATCACCCTGACGGATCTGGATTACACCAAGGACCCAGTTTGGTTCGCGCCGGAAGAAAACTGGCTCTCCTGGATTCCGTTGAACAGTCTAGATTCGACCAGTACCGACCCGCTGAATTTCCTATTCGATACGATCTCAGTGGATATGGATTCCGAATACCAGGACGTATACGGGGAGGACAGCGAAGCTGAAGACCAGGCGATTCCTAAGTCCCACTT